>MKYO02007120.1:369344-467683 GCA_002013955.2 Citrus medica
AAATATATTGTGGCTTTCTTTTGTCCTCGAAGCCTCTCGGTTGACTCATAAAAAATTCTTCACATAGTTCACCATGCAAGAATGCATTATTCACGTCCACTTGTTTGATATCCCAGTTGTTCATAACAGCTAGGTTCAACACAATTCTGATAGTTGGTGATTTGGCCATTAGACTGAAAGTTTCGTTAAAATTGATGCCTGCTGTTTGATGAAACCCTTTAGCCACAAGTCTCGCTTCATACCTTGCCACAGTGCCATCTAGATTATACTTCACCTTGTAAACCCATTTATTTCTTACTACCTTTTGATCCCGAGAGGGTGGAACAAATTCCCAGGTTCTTTTTTTCTGAAGTTCTTCAAACTCTTCCCTCATGGTTGTCTCCCATTTTTTTATTTTTCAGCCCCTCTTCTACACTTACTGGAGTGTCAATTATCTCTCTTGCTAATCTTTTTGCTATGTAAAATTTGGGTTTATATATCTCAGACTTGGCTCTTGTGATCATAAGGTGACTAGGGAAAAGTGTTTGTGGCTGACTTTTTAACTCTATAGTTGCAGTGTTTTGGGTACTTTCTGGTGTTGTTTCTGTGTTTGTCATGGTTTGTTCTGGTGTTTCAGGTTCTGTAGTGTTGGTCTCTTGGTTTGGTGAAAGGATGTGGTTCTCTCGGTCTGTTGGACAATGAAGGTTGGAGCCTCCTTCTTGAACAACTGCTGGTGGAGATGTAGCTGAGGCACATCCTGAAGTAGAAACTTGTGGCACTGTTAGGATTTGAGCATAATCTAGACACACAGTTGTATTTTTCTCACTTACAGCAGGTTGAAATGCTTTGTCATTTTGAAATGGAAATTCAAACTCATTAAAGACCACATTTATTGTTATATAAACTCTCCTACTACTGTGTAAGCACATGTATCCTTTTTGTTGAGAACAATATCCTATAAAGACACATTTAGCAGTGCGAAAATCTAATTTATATGAGTTGTATGGCCTTAAGTGGGGAAAGCATGCACAACCGAAAACCTTCATGAATTTGTAATTAGGCTTTTGATGATAGATTATCTCATATGGGGATTTTTGATTGAGTACTAATGTCGACATCTTGTTTATTAAGAATGAGGCTGTTTCAATGGCTTGCCACCAATACTTTGCAGGTATTGAGGCTTGTACTAGTAAGGTTAGACCGGTTTCTACTATATGCCTATGTTTTCTTTCCACCCTTCCATTTTGGTGATGAGAGTGAGGACTTGAATGCCTAAATAAAATTCCATTTTCTTTGAAAAATGGTATGAAGGATCTAAATTCACCCCCTCCCCCAATCTGTTTGTAAGGTTTTGATTTTCTTTTCAAGTTGTGTTTCAATCATTTTCTTAAACACTTGGAAGGTGGAAAAAGTTTCTGATTTAGCAACCAATGGATAAATCCATGTAAATCTAGAATAGTCATCTACAATGCTTAGGTAGTACCTATAGCTGTTTCCAGAGGCTATTGGTGCTGGTCCCCAAAGGTCAAGATACAATAATTCGAGTAGTTCCTTTGTTTTTGTTGCTGAGTTTGTATGGCTTAGTCTATGACTTTTTCCATATTGGCATGCTGCACAAAATTGAGGAGCGAAAATTTTATTGATATTACTAGATACATCACATGACATTAATATGTCATTTAATGTTTGAACATTAGGGTGACCAAATCTTTGATGTAATGTATTTATTTTATTGACTCCATTACAAGTTGATTCTAGAATTTGACTCTTAGAAGACTCTGACTCGCTGTGTGATGACACAAGTTTATTTAAAGCAGTAAAAAGAGAAGTTGCAAGAGGACTTTTAACTCTAGATTCAGGTGTCTTGCACGATGTTTTCAACAGATACAATCCTCCATCAGCCGTTCCTTGAAGTAAGACTTTCTTCCTCATCTGGTCCTATATAAGGCAAGTATTTTTCTTGAAAACAACAAATAAGTCATTGTTGGATANAATGTGCAAGAATGGCTAATGGCAACAAGTGGAGGAGAGCTAATGTCAAAAAGTGCAACAGAGATTTGGGAATTCTTCCAGCGACAAGCGGATAATTCCCAACAACGGAGTCGATCACTCAGGAATACTAGAAGAATTAAGGGAGTAAATGAGGTTCACGTTGGCGAATCAACTTCAGGAATCAAAGAAGTCAAGGAGATGGTTGAAGGTCTTGCTCGACAAATAGCATCGTTATCGACTGCTAAATCAACAGAGCCACATGACCCTGACTCATACTCAGATCAAGCCAATGCCATTGGTGTAATGAGAAAGCCATCAAATTACAACCCATACTCCAACACATATAATCCTGGATGGAGAGACCACCCCAATTTTTCATGGTCTCAAGGATTCCAACAGAATGGTCTCAAGGATTCCAACACATATAATTCTTTATGCTCTTTTTATCTATAGTCTCTAATTAATTCCCTATTCAATAAAATAATTTAATTAATTAAAAATAACAAATAAAAATACTTAGCAATTAAATGATTAAGGGTAAAATATGTATATAAATTATGCTCATCAATGGATGAATGATAATCTGATTGTTTGTGTAGAAAAAGATGTATTTAATAGTATTGATAATGACTCTATTCACAACGTTTTTAGAAGATGAAATCGCGTAGAGAACGATTGTAAATGTATTATAAAAAATTCTATATATTTAAGTTTTAATTTTTACATTTTACTGTTATTTAATTTAGCCTTCGGTAAATTATTTTTCTAGATCCGCCACTGACAAATTGCAACTAAGAAAAAGTTGGTCCTATTTCTTCCAAAGTGCATATTCTGGATTTACAATCGTTTCTGCAGTTTGGTTATCTGCAGCAACTACTAGAAATTTGTTTGGGCAAGGTTTTGTGTTGTTTATGAAGCCTTCAAGTTAATTACCACGGATTGAGGGCAGGACTTGAGATTTCCACATTAGGTAATTTTGTCTATCTAGCTTGATTGGGACGGTGAAATTGAAGGTGATGGGATTGGTTTGTGGTATTGTATGAGTGGCGGAATTGCTGGTATTAACAGAACTAGATGAAGCCATTATTTCGACTTACCCTGATACCAAGATAAAATTCTTAAAGGAATAGCTTTTTTATTGTTGTGCACGTTCTTTGTACAGAGTTCTGCTATTTATATGCATGACTAGATACTTCACATGGTAAGTGTTTACATGGCAAGAATCACCATTTAATTATACAATATTTTCATGAGATTATACTTCTCATATTTACAATCTTGTTGATCTCCTTCCCTGAATACATATTCTTGCTTTGTGTCCAAAGTTATTGCGTGATAGCTTCACACGATTATGTGGCATCTGACTTGGACTCTTTTCTAACTCTAAAGATCGTTCGAAACAATCAGATAAGGCGCTCCATGGCCCAAAAGGCAATTTTTGAACCATGATGAAGCGTGGAAGGCAAATGCCAATACTTATCATTAAACTTTAGGTGTAAGTCTCTTGATCTTACTCGTGAGATTTGATCAATTAAAATTATACTATAGGTCACGTTTTCAAATACTTTTAACAAAGTCATTTTTAATTGAAATTAATTGCTCTAAAATAAAACGCCAAATGCATGCTTTCAAATTCAATGAATTATTACTTCTCTTTTTCTTCACTTTCAAAGAAAATATAGTGTGCATCTGCGATACTGTAAACCTTATCTGATAGATCAATTTAGCTGACATGACTTCTATTTGCACTGAGATTTGAGGAAGCCCCGTAATTGGACAGTAATGGCAAGATCAATCAGCCGCAAATGGACCTAAAATTTTCCAAAGCTACAGCTATGAGAAATTTGGAACCCTTCAAAGATATGGTAAAAGAGGTAATTGAGAGCCCGTTAACGACAAAGACTGAGAACATAATCTTGTTAATTAACATTATATCTCAAAAAAGAGAAAACGTGTCAACCGAGTTCGTAAAAGAAATACTTGAGACATGTCGTCACTGCTATTACAAGTTAATGCGAAAGACGATATTCCAACTCACCTTTCTACATAGCGAGTGTTTTTATTGAAAGGGCAAAATTACCTCAACATGAAAATGAAAAGCTAGAGAACAAGATAGGAGCTAGAGAGGAGGGTAGGAGCTACTAGGTAGATGATTAGGATGACTAATTATTAACGTATAGAATTCATATAGCATTCGGTTTTGTATATAGAAGTCGTATAGAATTCGGTTTCAGATTTAAGACAATTAGATTTGTATATATATTATGAATCTGTAATGCTTTTCTACTTAGGATTCTATTCTTTAGGATTGTACATATATATATATATATGTAGCAAACGTTAATGCAAGGAATATAATAGTTTTATTCATAAACTTGGTTCTTTTATTTTATATGGTATCAGAGCTTTGCTCACTTATCAACTTATAATCTTCGTTATTTTGCTTTGATTTTTTTTCACTCATTGCAAACGGTCAATCATCAAAACAAGCTGCCATCCTTAATAAACAAGAGGATGATGTATTCCTTGTCCACCCATCAGATAGTCCAACTGCCATATTAGTTTCTCCTTTACTCACTGGTGATAACTATGGAACATGGGTAAGGGCAATGACTATGGCTTTATGAGCAAAAAATAAGTTTGGTTTTGTTGATGGAACTATATCAAAGCCAGATGAAGATGAAGATGAAGATGATGGTGGTAGATGGCAACGTTGTAATGATCTTGTTGGATGTTGGGTGTTGAACTCCATATCAAATGAACTTGCGGGAAGTGTGTTGTATGCACAGTCTGCTAGAGAAGTATGGCAGGATTTGCAAGAGCGTTTTCAGCAAACCAACGAGCCAAAAATCTATGAACTCAAACATGCCATCTCTAATTTACGACAAGGAGATGCATCTGTTTCACTTTATTATACTCGAATGAAGGCGCTTTAGGATGAGTTGAATTCTCTACAACAAGTTGGACCATGTACTTGTGCGAATGCAAAAACTGTCAATCAATTACAGCAACTAGATCGAGCTATGGAGTTTCTTCAAGGCTTACATGATAGATATGTAGCAACGAGGAGTCAGATTTTGTTGATGGATAGTTTTTCTTCTTGTCCTATAGTTAGTTTTAATAAAGAATATGTTTGTGATATTTGTCCTAAAGCAAAACAAACTAGAAAGCCATTTTCCATTAGTAGCATCAAAAGTAAAGTACCTTTTGAATTAATCCATTGTGATGTTTAGGGTCCTTTTTCAACTTCAAGTTTTTCTGGGGCTCATTATTTTTTAACCATTGTTGATGATTATACTCGATGCACTTAGTTATATTTAATGAAAACCAAATCTGAAACCCAATTGCATTTATGTTCTTTTCATGCATTGATAAAAACTCAATTTAATGCTAACATTAAAATTGTGCGTTCTGACAATGGGACTGAATTTTTTGTTCAAGAATTACATAAATTTTTTTAAGATAAAGGGATTATTCATTAAAGAAGTTGCATTCGAACACCACAACAGAATAGTGTGGTTGAGCATAAACATCGCCATCTTCTCGAAGTTGCGCGAGGTCTACGCTTTCAAGCCAATTTGCCAATTAAATTCTGGGGGGATTGTGTTCTTACTGCAACATATTTGATCAATAAATTGCCTAGTGGTGTTCTTAATGGAAAAACCCCACATGAAATGCTTTTTGGTATAGCACCAGATTTATCATGCCTAAAAGTTTTTGGTTGCTTGTGTTTTGCCAAAAATTTACAAGTTAAAAATAAATTTGATCAGTGGGCAAAAATTGGAATTTTTATTGGTTATCCCTTTAGTAAAAAAGGATATTAGATTTATGATATTATGATATTGAATCTAAGACAATCTATATGTCACGTGATGTTCTCTTTTATAAACATATTTTTCCTTTTAAGGATATTAAATCACCGATTTTTTCTACACCTTTTACACATGTCACTGATGAGTTTTTATTTGATGAAAATTTTTTTGAGTCAAATACTTTTTTATCACCTTCTCCTAATGAAAACATAAGTGCATCACATGCTCTTCATGAACGTGACCCACCTTTGCAAGACACAGATCCATCTGTGATCAATAGTTCACCAGCGGATGCAACCTTAGATTCATCACTTTCTTTAGGCAACCAAAATATCCAAACTCCCACACGACCCCAACGTGATAGACGCCCACCAACTTACCTTCAAGATTATTGTACCTTGGCTTCTCACAATTCTACCCATGCTGATCTTGTTTCTTCGTCTCCAGGTAAGAAATATCCTCTTCACAATTTTATTTCATACCATTGTTTTTCTCCAATACATAAGTCTTTTTTGTCTGTTATTATCTCTACAACCGAACCAAGTTTTTTTCATGAGGCAGTCAAGTTACCTAAGTGGCGCAAAGCCATGGAGAATGAGATAACAGCTCTTGAGAAAAATAATACGTGGACTTTAACTCATTTGCCGGATGGTAAAAAGGCTATTGGTAGCAGATGGGTTTACAAAATTAAATATCAATCCGATGGCACCATTGAGCGTTACAAAGCTCGTTTAGTTGCTAAGGGATATGCTCAAACAGAAGGCATTGATTATCATGCTATCTTTTCACCGATTGCTAGGCTTGTCATTGTGAGAGCTTTACTTTGTCTTGCGGCTGTTAAGGGTTGGATTTTAGTACAATTAGATGTAAGCAATGCTTTCTTACAAGGAGATTTGGAGGAAGAAGTTTATATGCAAGTACCACAAGGTTTTTCTAAGCAGGGGGAGCATCTAGTCTGCAAACTCAACAAATCTATCTACGGATTAAAACAAGCATCCGGAAATTGGTTTTCCAAGTTTTCTGCTACCATTCAACAAGCCGATTTTCACCAATCTAAGGCAGACTATTCATTATTTGTGAAAACTAATGCCAATTTTTTAACCTTTGTGTTAGTTTATGTTGATGATATTATCGTAGCGGGGAATGATGCTGCCGAGGTTAGCAGAATTAAAAATTTCCTTGGACAAAAATTTTACATCAAGGCATTAGGGAAGTTGAAGTATTTTTTAGGGATAGAAGTGGCACGGTCATCACGTGGGATTTTCTTGAGTCAGCAAAAATATGCCCTGGATATTTTAAAGGATGCTGGTTTACTTGCTGGACGAGTTTCTCATTTTCCAATGGAACAACAACTTCAGCTTTCATCTACGGATGGCAACTTTTTATCAAATCCCTCAAGTTATTGACGTCTTGTAGGTCGGTTGATCTATCTCACAGTTACCAGGCCTAATATCATCTTTGCAGTACATGTTTTAAGTCGATTTATGCATGAACCACGAACTACTCATATGGATGCTGCCATTCGAGTGCTTCGGTATTTAAAAGGCTCACCAGGCAAGGGTATTTTATTATCTTCAACAAGTGACTTACATATTCGGGGTTACTGTGATGGGGATTGGGGTAGTTGTCTTACTACACGTCGGTCTGTTATTGGTTATTGCACTTTCTTTGGTGACAGCCCTATATCTTGGCAAACAAAGAAGCAAAATGTGGTCTCTCGATCTACAGCAGAAGTTGAGTATCGCTCCTTGGCTGATCTTTCATGTGAATTACAGTGGCTCAAAGCACTTTTTGCTGATTTGGGGCACCTTCAACATGGTCCTACGACTGTTTATTGTGATAATCAATCAACTTTATACATCACCGAGAATCCTGTCTATCATGAGCGAACAAAGCACATTGAGTTAGATTGTCATTTCGTGCGAGAGCGTGTACAATCCAATTTGTTATTACCACTGCATATTCCTACTTCCATGCAAGTAGTTGATGTGTTACAAAGCCTCTCGGACATGCTCTTTTCCATCATCATATACGCAAGTTGGGCGTCGTCGATCTCCACGCTCCACCTTGAGGGGGAGTATTAACGTATAGAATTCATATAGCATTCAGTTTTGTATATAGAAGTCGTATAGAATTCGGTTTCAGAGTTAAGGCAATTAGATTTGTATATATATTATGAATCTGTAATGCTTTTCTACTTAGGATTCTATTCTTTAGGATTGTACATCTATATATATATATATATATATGTAGCAAACGTTAATGCAAGGAATATAATAGTTTTATTTATAAACTCGGTTCTTTTATTTTATACTAATAATGAGAAGAATACAGCACTCCACGAGGCAATGTTCCAGAAAAATGTCGATGTGGTGAAAATACTGAGAGAAGACCTTGATTGTCCATATTCTGCAAATAATTATGGCCAAATGGCACTCTACGTGGCTGTCGAGAGAGCATATGATGAGACGGTGCTTGGATTGCTAGAAAAGTACACACCAGTGTCCCATATGAAGGCCCGAAAGGAAAGACGGCTTTACATGCTGCAGTAATGAAATTTTATTTAAGTAGGTTTAACTATATACCAATTTCAATATTATATCTTTTTTTAATAGAATA
Source organism: Citrus medica (assembly GCA_002013955.2). Lineage (NCBI taxonomy): Eukaryota > Viridiplantae > Streptophyta > Magnoliopsida > Sapindales > Rutaceae > Citrus > Citrus medica. The sequence goes on from MKYO02007120.1 coordinate 377,747, forward strand.
TGTCAATAATGTTTAAGTAATGCACCATTAAAAATTCATTAAAAAATTGTACATCCGTCAGTAATTTATTTAGGATATATTGTTTGATATAAATTAATATTTCAAGATATAAAAAAAATGATAAAGAGCTTAATGCTAACAAAACACTAACAAAAATTTGATAAAAATAACCGTTAAACTGACTCGTTTCACCGTTTTAAAAAATAAGTGACTAAAGGAGGCTTGTTTCACAGTTGTTTTTCTCAATCTTTGTTAGCTTTTTGTCTAATTTTTTTTGTCTAAATATCCTTGCTCAGATAATAATATCCAAAGCTTTTTTTCTTTTTTCTTTTTTGTATTTGGTTTGATGTAGTCGTGTTTGTAGAGATGATAGAAATCCTCATCAGGACAAGGGTCTTGGGGTATTTTCCACATTCAGCGGGATTACTCAATTTCTTTTTCGGGGAAGGGACGGGGATGAGGTGGAATCCCAACCTCCTCCCCATTTCCCCATTTTTTTATTTTTATTTTTATTTTTATTTAATTTTTCTAGAATAATTAGTAAATAAATAAGACATTTAAATTGCAAAATATTAAATATTATTGTAAATAACAAATATAAAAATATTTATACAAATGATATAAATATTAGTTAATATAAAGACTTTAATATAATTTAAAATAAACCACAGCCTAAAGGCCACAACCTTACAGGTCCACAATCCACAAACCAAACCCTAAGCCACTCTCTCACAACGCTACAGTCGGCACCTATCTCATCCTCATCTCATCATAGCCTAGTAGCATGTTGCGTCTTTGGCGGCCAAGCAGCCCAACTCGTCGTGTTGTTAGTCAATAGCCTGGCTCGCAATGTTTATCTTGCCATAGTCAGTGTTCAAGAGGTATCATTACTCATGGACAGTGCTCACCTCAATATTGTATAAAAATAACATTATTTGAATTTTGTTTTGAAAAGTGTTATTTGAATATTGTATATACCAAAAGTTTGATGAAGTAAAATGAAATAAGACCCATTCATGATCATACTTATTTTATTTTATACATTTTTAGGTTAATATGATTAAATCAAGTTCAGAAAATAAAAATGTATTAACTATTCAAGGATCGAGGACCTTTGTGGATTCCTTGTTATTGTTTGGGGATGCTCATCCCCTCTCCTAAAGCAATTTTGACGGGGACGGGAGGGACCAGGACATATCTCATATGTAGAATATTGGGATACATACGGGGATATCAGTTCCCTTCCTTTCCTTCCCCATTGCCATTCCTATATGTTTGAATTATTTACAAATTAAAATTGAATAAATCAAATTTACATGTGATTTGAATTTGAGTCTGATTTATTGGTGACATATAGATGATAAATTCAAGTTAAGCAAGCAATGTAGATGACCAAATCAAATTGACTTAGGAATAAAGTTGCACGGCTTTTTCTTTTTAAAGGATATATGTAGAGCCTTTATAGCGAATCAAATAGAAAAAATAGCATGCACCCCACCAATGAATCTGACGTTAATAAGATAATTTTTTATGGTAAATCTGTTATTAATTCAAACCTTAAGGTATCAATTAAAATATTTTAACTTTTACTTATTCTTTATGAGGTTAAGATGTGATCGAAGGTGGTTCTCTGTGATTAGTCCTTAAATAGTTCATTTCTTTTAAATAATGCTCAATATTCCTTCTCATCTTTCTTCATTAATTAATTTATTTAGTTATTCTAAACTGTTTTACTTGGAGTGCATCTTCTTTAGAGTTATGAAAATTGCTCTTTAGGAGTGCTTTGCAAACATGATGAGATTTCTAACAGTCTGGTTGGGCAACAACTTTTCTGTTGTAAGAAGCAACTGTTTGGTTTCTGGTTGCAGCCTCGAGGTAAAGCTTATATAACTTTTTTTGTTAAATAACAAGGTTACTGTTCTAAAGCCGTTGTTGTTAATCGCTGTTTGTCGCTGTTTTACCTGATTGGGAATTAAAAAAAAATTTGATTTATATTTCCAAGTAAGTAACCCCTAAATATGAGGGGGATGCCAAGGAAGCACTCCTGTGCTTGCTACTGTCCATCCATATGAATTCGATGTCTATATGATTAGGAAGGCTTTTGGTAATGAATGCGCTGTCAAGAAGCAAAACGTCAGTGTTGAAACATGTTGAAATATGCCTCTTTTCTTTTTCAGTACTTTACTAATTTTTTTTCTTTTTCTTTTTTTTAGTTTATGCAATTCATTAATTTTCATATGTAAATTTCAGGAAGAAATCCAAAAAAGTCCAAAGATGTAGGCAGAGGACAATATTCAGATGGTGTTATGCTCATAAGAGACCAGAGTCATTTGTATTGCGAAAGAAATACCCTGATGATCCTGAAAATGATTTCAAGGATACGAGAGCATCACATTTGGTAGTGCTTGCACTCATTGCAACATTAGCCTTAACAACAGCTTTCACCATTCCTGGTGGTCATAAAAGCGAAAATGGCACGAGGGAATTGCGTGGGCCATTTCTCCCAAAATACCCAAAATATACCTTAAACCATTAAAATTTTGAATTATATATATATATATATATATATAAAGTACAAAAATAACCTCAATAAAATCATAACAAAATTGAACTATTTCCCTAAATCACGAAGTCGGGGAAGGTCAAAAGAAATGAAAATAATATTTGACGTTTACTTGACTTGTTTAAAAAATTACTCGACTTCCTACTCGACTTACTTAATGGAATAAAAAACAATAAATTCAATAAAGCACAATAATAAAGGAGTAAGGGAAGAGAGAGCAAACACAATGATTTTTACATGGTTCGGCAATCCCCGCCTACGTCCATGCCTCCAAGCTCACCACGCTTGAGGATTTCACTAAGTAAGCCTTCAAGGCTTCAAATGCTTATAATTGACTTCCAAGGTGTCAATGGACCTTCACAACAAGAGATTATCCCCAATCTCTTAACCCAAGTGTATCACAACACTTACAATCTTTTAACTTAATTTTACAAAAAGGATTACAAATGAATTTCTCTCACACAATGTATTTGATCACAAATGAAAGCTCAATGTGTGAATGAATGAGATGCATAAATGGATTTAAAGCTCAATGAAAGTTGTATTCTCAATATTTTGCTCAATGATGATCGTTGGAATTCTTCATGTTTGGATTTGAATGAGTTTATTTATAGTTGGAGCTAAAAACTAGCCATTATTGACTTTCTGTTCACTGTCGGATCACCGTTAACTAGATGTCGGATCACCGTTTGACTAGTCAATATGACCGTTGGGCTGAATTTTCAAATTTTCGGAGCACTGTTTTATAGATGTCGGATCGTCATTAGTGTCCAGAGTCTAATCTTCAATTCTGTTAGATGTTGGCGAGCCATTATCAATCTGTCGAATCACCGTTTTCTACAGTAACTGCTACAGTGAACTATTTTATAAAAAATAATTTGACCCCAAAACTTTATATAACTGTACTATGGCTCAAAACGTAATACATTTAGCAAATAAGTCCAATTTCAGAATTTCTAAATAATGCTTACTATTCCCAAAACTTTTAAAATTATGATATAGCCCAAAATGCTATGAATACTTTTCAAATAAATCATTCTCCAAAATTTCAAGCAATACTTGTTGATTTCAAAGTTTTCAAAACTCTTTCAATTAAACCATAAACTTGAAAAACAAAGAATTTCATAAAATTATTTTTCCATTAAATATAAAACCTTTAAAATGTGAAAATAATGATTTATTTAAAATGTATAAAAATAATTTGAGCTTTTAAAAACTGAATCATTCTTAATTTTGTTTGTTATCATCAAAATCAACATTATGAATACAGAAATGTCAACAATCTCCTCCTTTTTTATGATGAAAAACTTTTCATGTATTTAAAGAATAATTCCACAAATTGCTCCCCTTAAATGTAAGCTTCTCTTACAATTTAGGTAAATTAACAAATTTAAATACATGTATTCTTCTCTCCCTCATCATCAAAAAGAAAACTTAGAGGAAAAGAAAAAGAGTAGTAAATTTGTTACCCATGTTGTCTGAGTAGAAATTGGGATAGATACTCCCCCTAACAACAAGCATCACCTCAAATACAAGTTTAGTAATGTTACTCCGAAATTATTATAAATCATGATATACATCATGTAATCAAATCATCATCATATCTCAAAATCATCACCATAATCACATATTAATCATCAAAACAATATTCAAAAGTCCATATTATTCTCCTCTTTTTGATAACATCAAAATGATATATTACTTTGTCGCCCCATTTGGACAACAAAAAAGTTCAAAATGCATATTATCCAAAATCATATTATATGCTCCCCCTAAATATATGGCCAATTTAAAATTTTAACCAAAATGATTTTATCCAAAAACATATTATATTTATCTCCCCCTTCATCATAAAAAAGAAAAGATAGATAGATGCAATCGAAGCAAGATCATAAAAAATAATTCGATGAAGATATTACCCATTTTGTGCGTGCAAAAATTTCGGCAAAGTCTCCCCTTAAAAATGAACAAATCCTCAAATACACAACATGGATAAAAAATACTTCCATATAAGCTTAAACAATTATAACAAACCAACAACTCCATCAATTCATCAAGCAACACACATATAATCGTCAATCATCAATCATCAAAATCATCAAGAAATCAATTTTAATAGTATTAATAACATTATTAGAGATATTAATAAATTTCATCATCCTAAGTTCATGCCGAATTTTTGAAAATTGTTCTTCACAAAAAGTTTTTGATTTGTTTACCAAATTGGCATGCAAAAGTTCTAAGAACATATTATCAACTATCCAAACTCCATAATAAGTAAACACATTTTAAAAATCAAGACAATTAAACTCATCAAAGATCGAATGTGACATTTTAATATAACTTAAAAAATCTCATATGCTTAAAATTCTCGAAGTATATGTATTTCTTCCCTTTTCGATATTATTTAAAGCAAGTAATGAATATTCGACAATACGTCAATAAAGTACAAAAATACATCCACTCACCAATCATAGATCCCATAAGATCAAACTTCCTCAAATACATGTAATCATCAAAGCATATTCTTTATCTCAAATCTTAAGCAAAACATAAGTGTATAATTGCAATATAAGATCATCAAAATCAACATAGCTATTAAGACAAGCCATCATTATGAGTAAAGAACAAGTGATCAAATTTATAAGCGCAATAAGTCATTAGTGCGAATTTTATAAATAATATAACACAGTTAATGGCATATGAATTCACACATACATAAGAGATGGACAATGATGATAGACAATTAAGAAGATGAAATCAAAGACCATACAATCATTGAAATCAAACAAAGGCATCATGATAAATCACTCAATGTTATACACAATGATAATTCAATTATGTAAACATATTATCATACTTTCGCAAATTCAAGCTACTATCCATTTATCATGATCCATTCAAAAATAAAAATAGGCAATATAATTTTATCCGTATCATGCTAATGAACTTAATGTTATGATGAAATATGAAATACTTACTAAGATTAAAGGACCGTCACTTATAATCAATAAGGCAATAATTGTTACCAAAACAATTAAATCCTCTTGCCTCATTATTTTTGCTTAAACCATGATCAAGTGATTATCTTCACAAGCTTCATCAAAGAACTCTCCACCATTCCTTGTTTGTGGTACCTACAAAAAAATATTCAAGTTGTGTGCTTTGGTACCCAAATATTCTTGGATCTTTGAGTGTTAGCAATGGTTCCTTTTGGAACCCAAATACCTGTAGCTCCATAACTTGCATTTCTTTTAACTGGACATCTAAGCTTCATGTGACCATTTTGATTGCAATAATGGCATACAATTTGATCATTAATGGAAATAACTCTTATAATATTTTTGTTTCAAATTTGGCTTATAACCAATGCCTCCCTTGTCAAACACACATTTTTATGAATTAAGCAAGTTATCCAACATCTTTTGCCCATTTGTGAATTTTAACACAACATCACTAAGTTCAAGGTTCTTTTTCTTGAGCATTTCATTTTCCTTTTTCAAATCATATACATGTGGCTCTAGATGCTCATGTGAAGTGCTTGGTTTCTCATTTGATAGTGCAACTATTATGCAAAGTTTTATTCTCTATTTCTAGTCCTTTAATCTTTCCATTTAATAAATCATTGCATTTTTGTAAAGCATTCTTTTCATTTTTCAAGTCATCTACATGTGATTTTAGATACTCGTATGAAGTGCTACATTTCTCATTTGAAAATGCAATTTTATCATACAATATTTTATTCTCTAATTCTAGGCATATAATCTTTGCACTTAGAGATTCATTTTCATTTGTGAGCTCTACCATTTTCTTTTTAAGACATGCATTCTTTTTACTAATTTTCATCCACTCATCATACAATTCTTTAAACGCATCATGCAATTCATCATAAGTAGGAAGATCATTTACCTCATCAAGTTCATCATCTGATTCATCTCCAATTGCTATGAGAGCTAGATTTGTCATTTCTTGATGCTCTTCATCATCACTTGTTTCCCCATCACTATCATCCCATGTGGCTACCATTGCTTTCTTATTGAGCTTATTGAGAAGAGGACATTCTGTTCTTATATGGCCAAGCTTCTTGCACTCATAACATTTTATTATTTCCTTCTTCTCCTTTCGGCTCTTGAGGTCTCTAAATTTTCTTCACTCACTAAATTTCTTAAAAACTTTTCTAAACCTCCTAGCCAGTATATCCATCTCATCCTCATCCAGCTCGCTTTCCTCATCACTCTCATGTTTCGAGGCTTTGAGAGCAATGCTTTTCTTATTCTCCTCATTGCCTTTTTCGGCTGTCAAGTCTTCCTCATAAGAAATAAGAGAATCAATTAAATCATCAATAGGTAAGATATTTAAATCTTTGGCTTCCTCAATGGCAGTCCTTTTTGGTCTCCATTCCTTAGGTAGTGACCTAATGATTTTCTTAACTTTCTCGCTATTTGAAAATGTCGTTCCTAGGGCTCCTATAGTGTTAACTATGTCCGTAAATCTAGTATACATAGAATACATACTCTCATTTTGTTCCATTTGGAAAAATTCATATTGTCAAGTGTACCTACTAATTTTAGACTTTTTCACTTGATTCGTGCCTTCATAAACAACTTCAAGTTTGTGCTAAATTTCATTAGCACTTTCACAACTAGATGCTCTATGAAACTCTTTCTTATCTAGTGTACAAAACAAGGCATTCATACCTTTGGAATTTAGAGAAGCTTTTCTCTTTTCCAATTCATTCCATTCCTGTGAAAGTTTTGGAATATCTTTCCCGACTTCATTTTTAGTCAAAGGCATAAATGGACCATCACAAACAATTTTCCAAATTTCATAATCTAAAGTTTGTAAATTCTCTTCCTAGTTTTTCAATATGGGTAGTCATTACCATCAAAGAACGGTGGTCTAATTGTGGATTGTCCTTCCCTAAAGGTTGAGTCATTATAGGTTGCCATGGATCTTTAACTCTAGACTGTTAAGTCTACACAAGAGCACCTTGCTCTGATACCAAATGAAATTCTAGTTATGCAACCCAAGAGGAGGTGAATTGGAATTTTAAAAATTAAACTAAGCAAATCACACAATAATTTAATCTAATACCTTAATGGAATAAAAAATAATAAATTCAATAAAGCACAATAATAAAGGAGTAAGGGAAGAGAGAGCAAACACAATGATTTTTACGTGGTTCGGCAATCCCCGCCTACGTCCACGACTCCAAGCTCAATGGGCTTGAGGATTTCATTAAACAAGCCTCCAAGGCTTCAAATGCTTACAATTGACTTCCAATGTGTCAACGGACTTTCACAACAAGAGATTATCCCCAATCTCTTAACCCAAGTGTATCACAACACTTATAATCTTTTAACTTGATTTTACAAAAAGGATTACAAATGAAAGCTCAATATGTGAATCAATGAGATGAATACAAGTATTTAAAGCTCAATGAAAGTTGTATTCTCAATATTTTGCTCAATGATGATTGTTGGAATTCTTCATGTTTGGATTTGAATGAGTTTATTTATAGTTGTAGCTAAAAACTAGCCGTTATTGGCTTTCTGCGCACTGTCGGATCGCCGTTTGACTGGTCAATATGACCGTTGAGCTGAATTTTCAAATTGTCGAATCGTCGTTAGTGTCCAGAGGCTAATCTTTAATTCTGTTAGATGTCGGCGAGCCGTTATCAATATGTCGGATTGCTGTTTTCTACAGTAACTGCTACAGTGAACTATTTTATAAAATAATAGTTTGACCCTAAAACTTTATATAACTGTACTATGGCCCAAAACGTTATACATTTAGTAAATAAGTCCAATTTCAGAATTTCTAAATAATGTTTACTATTCCCAAAACTTTCTAAAATTATGATATAGCCCAAAATCCTATGAATACTTTTCAAATAAATCCTTCACCAAAATTTCAAGCAATATTTGTTGATTTCAAAGTTTTCAAAACTCTTTCAATTAAACCATAAATTTGAAAAACAAATAATTTCATAAAATCATTTTCCATTAAATGTAAAACCTTAAAAATGTGAAAATAATGATTTATTTAAAATGTATAAAAATAATTTGAGCTTTTAAAAATTGAATCATTCTTAATTTTTTTTGTTATCATCAAAATCAATATTATAATTACATAAATGTTAACACAACTTGAATATTTGTTTCTGTAGGTACCATAATAAAGAAATGGTGGAGAGTTCCTTGATGAAAGCTTGTGAGGATAATCACTTGATTATGATCTATGAGAAAAAGATGAGGCAAGATGATTTAATTGCTTTGGTAACAATTCTTGCCATATTGATTTTGTTGAATGAATCATGATGGATGGATAATAGCTTGTATTTACAAAAGCATGCTTGTACATTTATATAATTGAATAGATATATAGATGGTAGCATGTCAAGTTATCATGATGCCTTTGTTTGATTTTGATGATTGTATGATTTTTGATCTCATTTTTTTTAATTGTATATCATCATGTTTCAATTCATTTATTCATCTTCCTTATTTGTTCATCACTTATGTATGTGTTAATTCATATGCATTTACTGTATTATATCAACATTCATTAAATTGGCATTCATATGTCACTTATTGTATTATATCATCATTCATTAAATTGGCCTACATGAGCATTTGTAATAATGCATTTGATCACTTGTTCTTTAGCTCATAATGATGGCTTTACTTAATAGCTATGTTGATTTTGATGATCTATATATTTCCATATGTTGATTTTGATGATCTATATATTGCCATTATGTATCTTATGCTTTACTTAAGTTTTGATAATAAAGAATGTGCTTTGATGATCACATTGTATTTGATGAAGTTTGATCTTATGCAATCTATAACTGGTGAATGGATGCATTTTTTGTACTTTATCGATGTATTGTTGAATATGCATTACTTGTTTTAAATGATATCGAAAGGGGGAAAATACATATATTTCGAGAATTTTAAGCATATAAGATTTTGTAAGTGATATTGAAATGTCACATTAGATCTTTGATGAGTTTAGTTGTCTTAATTTCTAAAATGTAATTAGTAATTGTGAAGCTTGTATAGTTGATGATATGTTCTTATAACTTTTGCATGCCAATTTGGTAAACAAATCAAAACCTCTTTGCGAAGAATAATTTTCAAAAATTCGGCATGAACTTGGGATTATGAAATTTATTAATAGCTCTAATCATGTTATTAATACTATTAAAATTGATTTCTTGATGATTATATGTGTGTTGCTTGATGAATTGATGGAGTTGTTGGTTTGTTATAATTGTTTAAGCTTATATGGAAGTGTTTAACCATGTTGTGTATTTGAGGATTTGTTCATTTTTAAGGGAAGACTCTGCCGAAAGTTTTGCTCACACAAAATGGGTAATATCTTCATCGAATTATTTTTGATGATCTTGTTTTGATTGCATCTATCTATCTTTTCTTTTTTATGATGAAGGGGGAGATAAAAATGATATGTTTTTAGATAAAATCATTTTGGTTAAAATTTTAAATTGGCCATATATTTAGGGGGAGCATACAATATGATTTTGGATAATATGCATTTTGAACTTTTTTGTTGTCCAAAGGGGGAGACAAAGTAATATATCATTTCGATGTTGTCAAAAGGAGGAAAATAATATGCACTTTGAGTATCATTTTGATGATTGATATGTGATTATGGTGATGATTTTGATGATTTTGAGATATGATGATAATTTAATTACATGGTTGTTTTTTATGATAATTTTATGTTATGAGTTGATGATTTGGTAATTGATGGAATAATGGTTCATTAGCTTTTTATGGTTGATGGATTGTGTGATGATTTGTATATGAAGCTGGCTTGTATCATGATATATAATAATTTGGGAGTAATATTATTGAACTTGTATTTGAGGTGATGCTTGTTGTTAGGGGGAGTATCTATCTAAATTTCTACTCGGACAACATGGGTAACAAATTTACTACTCTTGTTCTTTTCCACTAAGTCTTATTTTTTATGATGAAGAGGGAGAAGAGTACATGTATTTAAATTTGTTAATTTAGTTAAATTGTAAGGGGAGCTTACATTTAGGGGGAGCAATTTGTGCAATTATTTTTTAAATACATGAAAAGTTTGTCATCAAAAAAAAGGGAGAGATTGTTAACATTTATGTATCCATAATGTTGATTTTGATGATAACAAATAAAATTAAGAATGATCAAGTTTTTAAAAGTTCAAATTATTTTTATACATCTTAAATAAATCATTATTTTTGCATTATAAAGGTTTTATATTTAATGGAAAAATGATCTTATAAAATTGGTTGTTTTTCAAGTTTTTGGTTTAATTGAATGAGTTTTGAAAATTTTGAAATCTACAAGTATTGCTTGGAATTCTTGAGAGGGACTTATTTGAAAATTTTCATAGTATTTTGGGCGATATCATAATTTCAGAAAGCTTTATGAATAACAGGCATTATTTAGAAATTCTAAAATTGGACCTTTGTGTAAAGTTTTATAACGTTTTAGGCCATATCGTAATTTTATAAAGTTTAGGATAAAATTATAATTTTAAAAAATAGTTCACTGTGGCTGTCGCTGTAGTAAAATGGCTAACCGGATTTTACAAAGCAGCAAGCTGGATTATTGGCAGTAGCTCACTGGAATGAAAGCAGCTAACTGTATTCCGAAAGCGGCATGCCGAATGTTCCAAAATTCAAATATTTGTTGTAATGGTAACATAAAAACAATTAATTGGATTCACAAAGCGGCAAGCTGGTTATCACTAAAAAGTCTATAACGGTTAGTTTTTGGGCTCAAACTATATAAAGTCAAATCCAATTCATTTTTGGTAATCTTTGCAAGTATAAACAAGTACACACAACATATATTGAGCTTCAATTTCTCAAATCATCATGGATTAAATTTTCATTGAGCTATCATTTGTATATCCACTATAAAAGAGAGTTGTTTATTGTAATTTTCATTTCTCATCAAATTGTGAGTGTACAAGTGTGAGAAACACTTGGGGTGAAGAGATTGGGGAGATAATCTCTTAATTGTAAAGGTTCATTGACACATTGAAAGTCAATTGCAATGAACTTGAAGCCTTGGAAGGTTTGGATAGTGAAATCCTCAAGCCATGTGAGTTTGGAGGCGTGGACGTAGGTGAGGGATTACCGAACCACGTAAAAATCATAGTGTTTGTTTTCTCTTCCCTTACTCTCTTATTATTGTGTTTTATTGAATTTATTATTTTTTATTCCATTAAGGTATTAGATTAAATTGTTGTGTGGTTTGCTTAACTTAAATTTTAAAATACCAATTCACCCCCTCTCTTGAGTTGCCTAGTTAGTATTTCAAGACTAAGTGTTATTGGATTTTAGGTGCAAAATTTTTTTTTTCACATGGTAGATTTTTCTCTCATCATCCTTACACTACTAGAAAAATATTCTTCACTAACATTAGAATTGTGTCAGTAATTATTTTCAGTGACACTTGTTAATTGTGTCAATAATCTAACAGTCAAAATATAGTGGCACTTATTTGTAGTGGCAATATCTTAGTGTCAGTGATTATTATCACCAATATTATAACACCATAGTATTAGTAGTTCTTAATATTATATTGTATTAATGTTTATGATTATTGTTACCACAGGATCATTGTTTAATTTATTTAAAAAAATAAAGATTTGAATTGGCTCATTGCCTATCGATAAAATTAAAAAGGCATCAAAAAATACACAAAAGGGAAACTTGATTTATATTACAAAACCTTTCATTTCATATTTAAATATTATTAATATATATTAAAAATTTCAAATACTTCAACAAACAAGATATGAGATATCCTACTTTCATAATTGAGTAATCTAAATTAAATACATAAAATTTCTACTACCCGATCAAATGCCTACTAATTGTGACTAAATTTAACAAATCTGGAAGATGAATTGAGAATGATGATTACCTTTCACTCTTTGAACATAAATAATGTAGACTGCTTTATCACACCATTAGTAATTTCTCTATTCAATAGACTAAATGGGTTTCATCCTATATAGCACACCGAAGGAGAGATTTGACAAAACAAATACAAACCTCGCTCTGATCTATAACAATGTAATATGAACCAATACTACCTCACCACAACATGATTAACAACAGTTTGTCACCTGAACCAACAAAAAGGAAAGTAACATAAAGAGGACAAGACAAAATATAATAAAGCAAAATGACAAAGTAAAAGAACGCGAGAACAGATGCATCTATACCAGAGACTTTGACCAACTTTGGAAATTCATTTTTCTTTTTCTTTTTAAATTAGAAACTCAAAATTTTGTTAAAGATCTAATCAGTACATTGAAGTAGACTAGCTGGCCACCAAGTGAACACGTGTTGAGTGCTGAACATTGAAAAATTTGTACAGAAATGTACTGAAATTGAAGCAATATTGGCCTAGTGAAGTATTAACTTTTAACCTTCAAGTCCTCATTATTGAATTATCTCCTGAATGCTTCTGTAACAGTGTGCATTGCCTGTACAGTAGTCTTTGCAGCTAGAGGAGGCATGAAGATTGCAATTCAGATATATAGGTCACAGGATGCACGCACACTTCATCTAACCGCCCTTTTACCATGTCATAGAAATTTTTCCCCAGCTAAGCAAATTACAAGCAAACACATTCGACGACCTAATACAATTGGTTTGCCTAAGCTTGTGGAACAGGGCCTGCATCGAATCTAAATAGAACTTAAACTTGTTTTCTAGGGATAACAAAAGCAAAGCAAGATGACCATGGTATGGTGCATGTCAACTAGCGATTTACATCACATTACAGTGCAATTGGCCTGAAGCCAACTTTAAATAAATATTAACAGGTTCTATAGAGACCTGAGTGAAAAAGCAATTAACCTCTGCCAGAGCTATTAAACAGATTTAGAAAATGTTTCCAGAATAGGCCATAACTTAGCAGCACAAGCATGCATGGCATTTATAGCTATCAATTGAAAAATATAAGTTGTGGCTAAAGAGAGGGGACCCGTTACGTATCTTCCAGATCCCGACCAAAGGCACCTATTTGCCATGATATTGACAACTTCTAGTACATCCATACAGTAGTGAAGGGTTTACGCCCTTCTATAAGCAGTAAAGATAGGCAAAGCATGTAAGTCAATTATTTGAGCTTCGGAAAATATTGATAATTATAATGTATATAAAAGCAAACGCAAAGTACATACACATCACTGAGAATAAATTTGGGGTAAAACTGCACATTCCTAATTATACATACAACAATTCAAATGACAAACAAAAGAAGTCTGATGTGCATTCTAGGAAGAACCCCCACAGAAATCATGAAGGCCTTGACAGGTTAACAAATAGCCTTGATAAGGTATGTGCAGAGAAGCCCCATTGGCTATACTTTTACAGAATTACACACTGCAAACCTACGAGCACATAAGATGTCCAATCTTCATCCATGCTATTACTCGTATGCTCATTATCCAAAACAATTTCTTCAAAGTCTTGAAAGTCTTACACTAGGATAATTCTATCAGATATATAATTCATCAACCATTAATTTGCTATATAGATTCAAGTTTATCTTTATGCCAAATTTCTTAGAATACTTTAAAAAAAATTTCCCATTTGCCCTATAAAAAGTCTTATGATTTTAGCCATGAATCATATAAATATAAATAAGAAACATAAAACAAATAAAGCAATAGTGCTAAGCATTATGTCATACACATGTAAACAAAACCCATTCGGAAATATGATATTGCCTTATTAATAAGCTTAAGAAACAAATTTCTGTTTCGCCCTATAAACAAATCCATTAAAGAACTAATAAAAATACCTCATTTCTCAACCTAAGCCACATACTTCAAACTTTTCCTTTGTAAAAACATCTATTTGATAGTTTGCAATAAGTGATCATCCAATGAAATTATTTATAGTGAATAAAAATTGAAATCTATTCAGATACGAATAAAACAAAAAAAAATGGAAAAAAGAAAGAAACGATTGCTTTTGGGGGGAAAAGTATCTAATAACACATGCACAAATGGTTTAGAAGCCATAAATTAGCTCAAAATAGAACCACCACTAACCAATATTAACCATCAACTTCAGGAGAATCATATTGCTCTTAAGAATTCCCAAATTAGAAAATTTTAGGGTTTCAATGTAAATAATGTTTAATATTGTACATAAGCAAAATAAAGTAAACCTTATATTGTCCATCAATTTAAACACAATACTTTGTAAAGTAGATACAATAAAGGCTATCTAGTGCCATGAAAAGAAAAGAAAATAGAGAGAATAAAAAAATAAAATCTAAATCTTTACCTTCTGGTTTCTTCCAAGTAGCCAAAGGAACATAGAAGCTCTTCTTCCGACCACTTGCCTAAACCAAAAAGAACAATTAAAAAAAATCCTCAAGATCTGATGAAAATAATAGAAACACAAAATAAGAAAATAAGAAAAGAAAAGAAAAGTTAGGATTTTGTGGGCAAATGGTCGACTTGTGCGTTCGGTATGATAGGATAATGGCTTAGCACTTTTTCGATAATTTGGACGTTAAGGATTTTTCAGATCTGGGGAGCTTATGAGGGAACAAATATTTTAGTACAGAAGTTGAAATTTTTTTGTTGTCTTTTGGATAAGATTTGTCCATTGTTTTACTTTTATCTTATTTAAAAACATTGTTTTTAAAAGAATGAAAATAATTCGCAGCATAGTTGTCTTTTGATTCAATATAGAAGATTTAAGTTTAAAATGATAATTTTTTATTACTATGCTTCAGTGTAAGTTATCTCTATTACCAATGCTGCTAATACCTTAATATTAGTAATTCATGATATTTATATGTTAAAAGTCAAAAATGGTCTAAATGCATGCATATGTTGATATTTTTCACAAAGTGTCACGACACAAGTATTATTAAGGACCATTTTTTAGTAGTGTCGGCGGCCATAATTTTTCTCAGATATAAAATTTTTCCATATAAATTCTTGTTTTATGTAATTGGTTTATTCTCCATATATTCTCTATTTATTATTTATTTAATATTTTTACTTGTAAGATCTTGGATGAGATTAAAATTCCTTAACAGAACTTGAAGTAATGAAATAATCTCATGATGTATTGCTTGGTGCTTCCATGTGGTTCACTGGGTTTTCCTTAGGAGTAGTTATTGCATTCATTACGGGCACATATGCAATGTTAGCACCTTCTCTAGGCCTTGCCATTATCACTCGTTTAGTTGGTTTAATTAGCCTGAGCTTTTTCTTCCTTGCAATTTGGCTTATTGGAAGTTATTTCACAAAGCTTCACCATTTTGATAGTAAGGTAATAGAGAAGGATATTGACACCACACTCAAGATGTAGATGAGAAGGTGAGTGACAAGTGTATTTTGGAACACCACAAGAATGCAAATTCTTGATGAGTTCACTAGTTCTCCAAAAAACTAAAGAAAGAATGATCTTTCAAAATCAAAATAACATTCATCTCTAATTGTCTTACATAGTAAGGTTACAAGTTTAAATAGTCTAATAGAAACCCAAGATCCTAAAAATACAAATGGAAACATTAGAACAACCCTCCAAGCATAGGTTTGTCAAAGGATGCTTCAAAAGTCTTCACCAACCCACCATTATTAATGCTAGTTATTGAAAAACTTAATGCTAGCCTACCATAATTAATGCTAGTCATTGGAAAACTTAATGCTAGCCCACCATCATTTATGGTAGACTTACCTAATACATTGACAAACTTGAAA
Source organism: Citrus medica (assembly GCA_002013955.2). Lineage (NCBI taxonomy): Eukaryota > Viridiplantae > Streptophyta > Magnoliopsida > Sapindales > Rutaceae > Citrus > Citrus medica. The sequence continues at coordinate 394,080 of MKYO02007120.1, forward strand.
CAAAACAAATAAATGAAGTTGAATAGATAAAGGAGTGGTTGGAATTCCTAAGCTTGAACAAGTTGTAATGAATTGGTCATATCACCTTCTAGAGAACTCCAAATCCAACTCTGTAAATTACATTACAAAGTCAACTTAACTATCTTTCCAATGGTATATAGCTGGCACATTAATTCTATCTCAATGAATACAAGTTTTATTCAGAATTTTCCTTTCTGCATTTGACCCAAATTGTGTATTTGGCCGCCAAATAGTTTGAATAATGCCCACAATTCCTTGTCTTCTCTCCAGGCCCAATTCATGATGTCTTGCATCTTGAATTGAATTTTCAGTCAACATTTTCTCAATTAATCCATTTAAAGTAGCTTGCATGTTTTTTCACTCTAGTTCCCGTAATTAGACCTCCATGAATGTGCAAAGGATCACTTGAAGCTTTAGTGGTATTCCCTTAATAGTTCTCATCATTCCCCTTCTCCTCAAAATGATTTGTCCTCGAATCTTCACCTACATCAAAAGGAGAAAGATTAGAAACATTAAAAGTAGCACTCACATTATACTCTCTAGGAAAATCCAATGTATAGGCATTGTCATGTTTACAAGTGATACATTTCTCGCATATTCTTTCAACATCACGTTTCATATGTGGCCAAAAAAAGTGTTCTTTTAAAATATTTAAAGACTTTGCAATTCCAAAATATCCCGTTAACCTCCCCTATCAGCTTCACGTACAAGCAATTCATGCAAAGAACTATGAGGCACACACAATTTACTCTTTCTAAATAAGAACCCATCATGCCTATAGAACTTACCAAATGAAACTTTCTCACAAGCGTTAAACACATTAGCAAAAGTATTCAAATCCTAACAACTTTACATCAATATAGAGGTAAGTGCATATCTTCTGTGAAATACTATCTAAGCAACTTAAGAGAGGAGGGGTAAATTGAGTTTTTAAAAAATTTGCAAAACTTAATACAAATATTAAATGAATTCAAAACAGCAATAAATAAATTAACCAAAATATAAAAAGATAAGGGAAGAGAGATTCAAACACAGAGTTTTACGTGGTTCGGCCAACCTCGCCTACATCCATGCCTCCAAGCACATTGGGCTTGAGGATTCCACTAGTCAAGCCTTCAAGGCTTCAAGAACACTTACAATTGACTTCAAAGGTGTCAATAAACCTTTATAGCAAGAGATTGTCTCTAATTTCTTAACCTAAGTGCATCCTAAGACTTACAATCACTCAAAACAAAGATTACAAAATTTTTTTTCTCTTGCACAATATATATGATTACAAATCAATGCCCAATGTGTGAATAAATGAAATAAGAATGAATTTAAATCTCAATGAATGTTGTATTCTCGATTATAAGCTCAATGATAATGTTGTGATCAACCCTTGTTTGAATTTGAATGAGGTTATTTATAGTTGGAGCTGAAAAATAGTCATTGTTAACTTTCTGCCTGAAATCGAATTGCCGTTAACAGTTATCGATTAACCATTTTGACTGGTCCACGTGACCGTTGAGCTAAAATTCAAATAAACGTTTGACCGTTTGCCACTATCGGTTTGTCGTTAATTTCCAGAGACCTGTAAAACATATTTATGCTTTCCATTCTTGCCAAATGGTTGAAGATTAACATGGAATGACATTATGGAAATTATCGATTAGCCGTTTGAAATTAACGGTTCGCTGTTTAATTCCAGTAACTTGCAAAACATATTTTTTTATCCGTTTTTGATAACTGGTTCAAGCTTTTAAGCAATTATCCCTTTCTGAAAATTATCGGTTAACTATTTCAAAGATAACGGTTTACCGTTGACTTCCACAATTACAGTTTTAACCAAATTTCGCAGGAAATTATTTTCCGATTAAAGATTAACGATTGTCCATATTTCATGAACATATTTAGAAAGATTATACAGCTTTTTGAGAAATTATTTATTAATGAAAAACTCCAACATTTTAAAAACATTTAAAGTTTGTTATCATCAAAATCAATATAATGAACATATATATGTTAACATTCTGGACAATGAATTAGCCACCACATTCTCCTTACCTTATTTGTATTTAATCACATAAGGAAATGACTCAATAAATATAACTCATTTGGCATGTCTCTTATGCAATTTACCTTATCCTTTCAAATGCTTCAAGGACTTATGATCATTGTGTATAACAAACTCTTTGGGTAGAAGATAGTGTTGCCAAGTTTCCAATGCTCTCACCAATCCATGCATCTCCTTGTCATAGGTAGGATAGTTTATGGTTGTTCCACTCAATTTCTCACTAAATTAGGCAATTGGACGCCCTTCTTGCATCAAAACAGCTCCAATACCTATTGATAACTCTATGAAATGAGATTTATCATTTATGCTTAAATCAAATTACTTAGAGAGTAAATGATATGTTTTCATTGCATTTTAGTTACATTTTACATGAGTAGTCATTTAAGTGGAATTTTAATAAAATTCATGTGTTTTTAGATTATTGTGTGCCCAGATTACGAGCATAATTATAGGTGACCAAGAAACTCAAATTTCATGGATGAAACATTGCAGTAGTAGGTGTACAAAGTTACAAATGAACTTTGACGCAATGGAATTAAAGCAAGCCTAGAATAATAAAGATGCTGGAGCAATATGTTGTAGCACTGTTGCTACAGTAACGGCTGGAGCAACGATAAACGAGATTTCGTGTGTTGAATAGAAAATTGCAATTTAAAGTTTTCAAAAATAAGAGATTTACTGCCAAACATTTCTGGTAACCCTAATTTCAACTTATAAAAGGAGCACATTACAACGAAAAGACAGAGAGAGTACCATCATTAGAGAAACCAAAGAGAGAAACAACACAAGAAAAAACAAAGATCAAGAGAGAGACTTCAGGACGACAACAAAGGTTTCAAAAAGTACATTAAGCGGATTTCAACTCTATTTGTTCTTCTCTTGTTTTTATCTTATTATGATGACTTGTTTGATGGCTGAAACTATTTTATTTTATGTTTTATCACAAATTATGAACTAAATTTACTCGTGGTTGAGTGATAAACAATCTTGATGATTAATTAACTGATTATGTGAGTTGCTGCATTGTTACTATAGCATGTTGTTTTGATAATACTTATTTCGATTCACTATTTTGGTTGACCACCCATTTAATGATATTCGCTAAGAAAGAATCTCAAAAAGGTCTATCTTAATAGAACATATTAGAGCAATACTTAGTTTTGGATTGAGTTTTTTGAGTTAGGTTTAACTTGATTCGAAAAAGGTCATGCTTAATCTAAAATTTGTGATGAACTAGACATAAGGATTCACCTTGTAGGATAGTTAGAATCAAGGATGTGTAATGCTATATCTTATGTTAGCATAACAATTTGTCACTATTAAGTTGCATCAAGATATAAGACATCCAACAAACGACAATTGATGATACATAAGGATTCTGCCCAGTGCTGTAGCAGCTGAACCAAACATTATAAGTGAGTTTAATTACACAACTACTCCATTCTCATTGGTTACATCTTTGTGTTTGCTGTGACAATTTACTTGATTGCATTTTTCTTATTACATTTTTATTTTAATTAGTTCATTAGGTTCATAAATTATTTTAATTCTAATTTAGAATAATATTGCACTGATAAGGTTATTGTAGCAAGTCCTATAACATTAATCCTTATATAGACTATCTTCAATACTTACCATTATTTTATTTGTTATGTATACTTGCACATGACACTAATAGCATTAGAAATCATACAATAAGTGTTTGGCACCGTTGCCAGAGATTGGTGCTTATTGTGATTTGTGAAGTCAATTTTAGTCTTCTTTTTCTTTACTGTGTTTGCATAATTGTTTTAAAACCCTTGCTTGTGTAAATACAAGCCTGTTGAATTCCAATTTGATTCAGAGATTGAAAGAACCGTAAGGAGATTAACGAAGAGAATATAAATTTAAGAGTTGCTGCTGACATGGATGATTTGCAAAATATGGGAAACTTGAACCCGCAAGGAGACATACAACCAGTTAATGGTCAAGAAGATCATAATAGGCAGAACATTAAGGGACAACTAGGGAACAACAATATTATTTACTTGGCAGATGATAGAGATAGAGATATTAAAGACTATGTCATGTTTACCCTTTAAGCTATACAAACTGGAATAGTTAGACCTGAGGTACAAGCTGCCAATTTAGAACTCAAACCAGTGATGTTTCAGATATTGCAAACAGTAGGGCAATTCAATAGATTGCCATAAGAAGATTCTTATTTTCACCTTAAACTATTTTCGGAGGTGAATGATGCCTTCAAAATTGCTGGAGTAACACAGGAAGCATTAAGACTCAAACTTTTCCTATTTTCCTTAAGAGATTAAGTAAAGGCATGGTTGAATTCTTTGCCATTAGATTCCATTACAACATGGAATGATTTGGCTAGTAATTTTTAATGAAGTATTTCCCCTCAACCAAATATGCAAAATTGAGGAATGAGATCATATCCTTCCTCCAACTCGAAGATGAAAGCTTGTACAATGCATGAGAAAGATTTAAGGAGTTACTTAGGAGATGTCCTCATGATGATATTCCTTGCTGTATATAATTAGAAACTTTCTACAATGAGTTGAACCCTAGCACTAGATTGATGGTAAATGCTTCAGCAAATGGGGCTTTATCGTCTAAATCTTACAGTAAAGCTTATGAAATTTTAGAGAGAATTGCTAATAACAATTATCAGTGGCCATCAACTAGACAAGTGGCAGCAAGAGGTGCAGTAGCAGTTCATAATGTGGATGCATTTATAGCATAGTCAGCCCAAGTAACCTCATTGACAAATATAGTAAACCCTATGACTGCTACTTCAGCAGCTGTCAATCAAGTTGTTGAGGTCTCTTATGTTTATTATGGAGAACGACATTTATATGATAATTGTCCCGGGAATCCAGTTTCAGCCAATTATGTAGGCAACTTCAACAGAAAAAATCAGAACAATCCATATTCAAATACCTATAACCCTGGATAGAGACAGCACCAAAACTTCTCTTGGAGCAATCAGCATGTTGCAACATTTAGTGGACAGAACAAACTTGTTCAGCCACCTGGTTTTCACAAAAAAAATCAAGGGCAAATAAACACCAGTAATGATCAATTTAATTATCTTAAAACTCTAACTAAAGAATATTTTGTAAAGAATGAAGTAATTGTCCAATGTCAAGCTTGCTACAACATTAAGTAATAGACCTCAGAGCAGTTTGCCTAGAAGAGAGGGAAAAGAACATTGTAAAGTAATCAACTTGAGATGTGAAAAAGATGTTCATACTCCGGTTGGGTACTGAAAAGAAGAATTGAGTCCAACAAAGGACAAAAGACACTGAAATAGAGGATGAGACATAGTCTTCCACTTTTTAGAATGCAAATCGACATAGTTCTGGTACAACAACAACAGAAAATTATTAATCAACACCTAGTGATGAGGAAGTAGCAGCACCAACTACTTTAGTCTAGAACAATGGAAAAGAAAAGCAGGTTGTACAACCAGCTGTAGCACAACAATTTAGACACCCACCATCTTTCCCTAAAAGATTTCATAAGCCAAAGTAAGACAAACAATTTAGCAAATTCTTCGAAGTGTTAAGACAACTACATATCAACATTCTTTTTATGGAAGCATTTGAACAAATGCTAAATTATGTAATGTTTTTTAAAGATATTTTGGCAAAGAAAAGGAGGTTGGAGAATTCGAAACAGTTACTCTAACATGCTTCAGAGTAAAATACCTCATAATTTGAAGGATCTAGGAAGTTTCACAATTGCTTGCTCCATAGGAACTAAATACAATGGTAAAGCACTTTGTGATTTGGGACCAAGCATCAAATCTTATGTCATTATCATTGTTCAAACAATTGGGAGTTGGATAAGTCAAACCAACCACAGTGACATTGCAATTTGTTGACAGATCTCATGCATACCCTGAGGGCAAGATTGAAGATGTATTGGTTAAAGTGGTAAATTCATTTTTCCAGTGGATTTCATAATGTTAGACTTTGAGGCAGATAAAGAAAGACCAATTATTTTAGGCAAACACTTTTTAGGCACAGAAAATACTCTAATTGATGTTAAAAAATGAGAACTGACCATATGGGTCAATGATCAGCAAGTTACATTTAATGTGATGCATGCAATGAAAAGTCCTAATGAGGTAGAAGACTGCCACTTTGTCAGTGTTGTGGAGTTTACCGTCACAGACATCTTAAATAATTGATGCTGCAAGAATGAAATCAAGGTCGTCACATTTAAAGAACTTGAAGATGAAGATGCAACAACAACAACACATATAGCAGGGTTAGGAGGGAAGCAATCTATCAGGACTGACAGACATTTTGAGTCTTTAGATCTTTCAAACAGGCAAGTGAAACCTGTTGTACCATCTATTGAATTACCTCCATTTTTAGAATTAAAACTTCTACATTCACATTTAATATATGTTTATCTTGGTGACAAAAATACCTTACCTATAATCATGTTATCTTCTTTGAATGCATATCAAGAGAAGCGTTTGGTGGATGTGTTGGGGAGATACAAGAAGGCCATTGGATGGACCAGGGCAGATATTAGGGGAATCAGTCCATCCATATGCATGCACAAAATTTTGCTAGAAGACTGTTACAGCAACTCGGTAGAGCAACAGAGAAGATTAAATCCTATCATGATGGAAGTTGTGAAGAAGAAAATCATCAAATGGCTTAATGTTGGAATCATTTACCAATATCTGATAGCTCTTGGGTGAGTCCAGTATAATGTGTTCCAAAGAAAGGTGAAGTGACTATTGTAGTAAATGAGAAAAATGGGCTTATCCCTACAAGAACAGCGACTGATTGGAGAGTTTGTATGGATTATAGGAAACTTAAAAAAGCCAAAATGAAGGACCATTTCCCATTGCCTTTCATAGATCAGATGCTGGACAAACTTGCTGTAAAAGAATATTATTGTTTCTTAGATGGATACTCAGGCTACAACCAGATTGTTATAATACAAGAGGATTCGAAGAAGACAACATTCACTTGTCCTTGTGGAACTTTTTCCTTTAAAAGGATGCCATTTGGTTTGTGCAATGCTCCAGCAACTTTCCAGAGGTGCATGATATCCATTTTTTCAAATATGGTTGAGAAAACACTAGATTTATTCATGGATCACTTCTCAGTTTTTGAGGAATCATATGATGATTGTTTGTACAACTTAGAAAATTTGTTTAAGAGATGTAAGAAGACAAACTTAATGCTTAATTGGGAAAAGTGTCATTTCATGGTACAAGAAGGAATAATCTTAGGTCATAGGATCTCTAGAAAAAGAATAGATGTGGATAAGAACAAAATAGAGCTAATTGATAAACTTCTACCACCTACTTCAGTCAAGGGTATAATGAGTTTTTTTAGACATGTAGGATTTTATAGACGATTCATTAAGGATTTTTCCAAAATATCAAAACCCTTAAGTCATTTGCTGGAGTATGACAGACCCTTCCATTTTGATGAACACTGTTTAAAGGCTTTTGTTGCATTGAAAAAAGCTCTTGTTACAGCACTCGTTGTTATAGAACTTGAGTGGAGTTTATCTTTTGAGTTGATGTGTGACGCTAATGTCCACTTTGTTGGAGCAGTGCTAGAGCAGAGGAAGAACAAAATTTTTCACTCCATTTATTATGCTAGCAAAACTTTAGCCAATGCTCAGATTAATTACACTACCATTGAAAAGGAGGTGTTAGCTGTTGTCTTTGCATTTAACAAATTTCGAGCCTATTTCTAAAGTGACTATTTACACATATCACTCAACCATAAAGTATTTGATTTCAAAGAAGGATACCAAACCAAGGTTGATAAGGTGGATCCTCTTGCTACAAGAGTTTGACTTGGAGATAAAGGATAGAAAAGGGACAGAGAACCAAGTAGCAGATCATCTTTCAAAGTTGGAAGTAGATGGAAGCACTGTGACCAAGCAAGCGATCATAGAAACATTTCCTGATGAGCAACCACTAATGCTACAACAAGTACATATGCTGCAACAATATGAGTTTCCATGGTATGCAGACTAGACTGATTGGAGAGTTTGTATGGATTATAGGAAACTTAAAAAAGCCAAAATGAAGGACCATTTCCCATTGCCTTTCATAGATCAGATGCTGGACAAACTTGCTGTAAAAGAATATTATTGTTTCTTAGATGGATACTCAGGCTACAACCAGATTGTTATAATACAAGAGGATTCGAAGAAGACAACATTCACTTGTCCTTGTGGAACTTTTTCCTTTAAAAGGATGCCATTTGGTTTGTGCAATGCTCCAGCAACTTTCCAGAGGTGCATGATATCCATTTTTTCAAATATGGTTGAGAAAACACTAGATTTATTCATGGATCACTTCTCAGTTTTTGAGGAATCATATGATGATTGTTTGTACAACTTAGAAAATTTGTTTAAGAGATGTAAGAAGACAAACTTAATGCTTAATTGGGAAAAGTGTCATTTCATGGTACAAGAAGGAATAATCTTAGGTCATAGGATCTCTAGAAAAAGAATAGATGTGGATAAGAACAAAATAGAGCTAATTGATAAACTTCTACCACCTACTTCAGTCAAGGGTATAATGAGTTTTTTTAGACATGTAGGATTTTATAGACGATTCATTAAGGATTTTTCCAAAATATCAAAACCCTTAAGTCATTTGCTGGAGTATGACAGACCCTTCCATTTTGATGAACACTGTTTAAAGGCTTTTGTTGCATTGAAAAAAGCTCTTGTTACAGCACTCGTTGTTATAGAACTTGAGTGGAGTTTATCTTTTGAGTTGATGTGTGACGCTAATGTCCACTTTGTTGGAGCAGTGCTAGAGCAGAGGAAGAACAAAATTTTTCACTCCATTTATTATGCTAGCAAAACTTTAGCCAATGCTCAGATTAATTACACTACCATTGAAAAGGAGGTGTTAGCTGTTGTCTTTGCATTTAACAAATTTCGAGCCTATTTCTAAAGTGACTATTTACACATATCACTCAACCATAAAGTATTTGATTTCAAAGAAGGATACCAAACCAAGGTTGATAAGGTGGATCCTCTTGCTACAAGAGTTTGACTTGGAGATAAAGGATAGAAAAGGGACAGAGAACCAAGTAGCAGATCATCTTTCAAAGTTGGAAGTAGATGGAAGCACTGTGACCAAGCAAGCGATCATAGAAACATTTCCTGATGAGCAACCACTAATGCTACAACAAGTACATATGCTGCAACAATATGAGTTTCCATGGTATGCAGACTTTGCTAATTACTTGGTGAGTGGATTGTTACCACCTGATCTGAGTTACCAGCAAAAGAAGATATTTCTCGATGATGTTAGAATTTAGTGGGATGATCCTTACTTATACAAAATGTGTTTAGATCATGTGATCAGAAAAACTGTACCTGATGAAAAAATTCCAAACATACTGCAATCTTGTCATGCTACAACATATGGAGGACATTTTGGAGGCCACTGAGCAGCCAAAGTTCTACAATAGGTTATTATTGGCCTCTATTTTTAAAGATGCTTATGAGTTTGTTAAATGTTGTGACAAGTACCAAAGAATATGGAATATCTCTAAAACACATGCAATGCCATTAACCAATATTCTAGAAGTTGAGCTCTTTGATGTATGGGGGATGGATTTTATGGGTCCATTCCCACCATTTTTTGGGAATTTATACATTGTAGTTGCTGAACTCTATGTGTCCAAATGAGTGGAAGTTATAGTATTACCAACAAATGATGCAAAACCCGTGGTGAAATTCCTTCCGAAGAATAATTTTACAAGATTTGTGACTCCTAGAGTTATTATCGGTGATGAAGGCACTCATTTTTGCAACAGGATATTTGCCGCAACATTGACTACATATGGAATTAAGTATAAGATTGTTACATCATATCATCCCCAGTCTAATAGTCAGGCAAAAGTGTCTAATAAGGAAATAAAAAGGATTTTAGAAAAAGTGGTGAATCCTACTAACAAGAATTGATCTCTTAGACTACATGATTCCTTATGGGCCTACTACACAGCTTACAAGACACCACTTGGCATGTCTTTATACAGAATTATCTATGGCAGAGCATGCCATTTGCCATTGGAGTTGGAGCATAAAGCATATTGGCCACTAAAACAACTGAACATGGACTTGCATGCTGTAACAGAGCAGAGGAAGTTTTAACTTTGTGAGCTCAAAGAATTAAGGTTGTTCTCCTATGAAAATACAAGGATTTACAAAAAGAAAACAAAAAAATGACATGATAAACATGTCTTGTAAAATGAGTTAATTCCAGGTCAACAAGTTTTACTATACAACTCTAGATTAAATTTTTTTCTTAGAAAGTTAAAGTCTAGATGGTCAGAGTCTTTTAAACTCATCAAAATATATCCTTATGGTGCTGTGGAGCTCAAGGATGAAAGAACAAGCTAAGAATTTATGGTAAATGGGCAACGAGTTAAAAATTATATTAAAGATGTTTTGCACAATTCAAGGGAGGATTTGTGCCTCACAAACCCAGCTTAAGCAATTAAGGGAAAGTCAGGTTGAAAGACCTTAAATCAAGCACTAATTGGGAGGCAACCCAATAAGAGAAGAACACTTTAAGTTTTCGCACAATTTGTTTTAACTTTAGTTAGTGTGATCTTTTATTGAATTAATTTTGTAGGTTTTAATTTATGTTCTTTGTTTTTGTTTATTATTTTCTTTCTTTTAGTAAAGGAAACAAACGAGCTGGACACATAACTTGGAGGACTAATAAAAGTGCCCCAAATGTTAGACATTCAGAGTGCTACAACATTGCTTGTAGTAGTGTTGAACCAAGAAAGCCAATATTATGGATCAGCTACAAAAGTTTATGTTGCAGCATCGTTCAATTGCTCCAACGATGTGTCATTCAGCAGTCAGAAATTTTACCATTGTAGATAACATACCTCTGTCAATTTTACCATTGGGATTGCGGACATGCTGACGTCAGCGAATCAATCCTTTTCAAAATCAAATCCATTATACTTCTTTAACTTCGTGACACATATCTGGCCTTTGCTTCTTCTAAGTGGTTTAAAAAATTTAAAAAGATTTACTCCCTTAATTATCTTGATATTTAATTACCTTTCTCTCTCTAATTTTTGTGGCTATAAATTAGGGATTTTACTTTATCTATTTCATATCAACTTCACTTCTATATATTACTAACTTTTTTCTCTCAATTGCCATCATATTTTTTCCTAATTTTATCTTCTAACCACAATTGAGTTCTGTGACTTGCAGCAGCAATGCCGAAAATCAAAGAAAGAGCTGGACGATTAAAAAACCCTGAATGCTTCCACAGTTACAAGGCTGAGGAGAAATTTGAAGATATCATTGAGCCGAGAAAAATCATGGAGGAAAATGGTTTTAAATTTCCTCAACAATCATTGGGAAAAATCAAAACAATCTATGTTGTTGCAGTAAAGCGAGGCTAGTTAGATTTTTGCGCTCACCCAAGAGACCATGTGTTACCAACTTTCAAAGAGTTTTACTTCAACATGCTGTAAAAAGATCAATGAACAGTCCTGGTAAAGAAAGTTCAAGTCCCCTTAGATTTTAAGGTAATCAATGATTTTTATAATTTACCTTTCGGTATTGATTGTACATATGCCAAAATTATTGAAAGTATGACTACTAAGTGTGGGGTGATGTGTTTAAAACCCTTACGGTGGAGGGTAGCTTATGGTTGAATGAGGAAGGCCGAGTAGTGAATAGAATTAACTTGAAACCAATAGCGAAAGTGTGGGTCAAATTTTTAAAATCCAAACTGATGCCCACAATACACACCACCATATCTCATGAAAATGCTTATTCCATTATATGTCATTCTTAAGGACTTACCATTTGATGTTGGGAATATCATAGAAAGAGAGATTGGAGAATGTACCATGAAGTAGCAAAAGATGGCCACTTTGTTGTTTCCTTCACTCATCACAAGCATATGTGTAGTGTATATGGTGAAAATATCTACCAAAAAGGGAAAAATTAAGAATGAAGGAGCCCTTACTACTCGAACTGTAGAAAGAATCATTGGGGAAACTATTGTTGTAGCAACACCAGAACCTGTTGCTGTAACCAGAGCAAAGAAGGTCACTGGTATTGAGAAGAGGCTGCATGAATTAAGTGATAACATTAATGAATGTGTAGAGGCACAGAAAAAAAGAAAATCAAAGATTTTATAATTACTTCATGCACCTTGAAGACCATATGCATCAATTCATAGCTTACATGAAGAAAAAGAACAGCGACTTCCAAGATATATTGTTGCAGCAGTTTAATTTCCAAATAGCAGAAGGGGATGCTCCAACAGAAAAGCAACAAAGAGTGAAGAAGAAACAAAATTTGAGGAAGAACAACCACCAATTGAGGAAGAGAACTAGAAGAAGAAGAGAAGGAATAGAGTATAAAAGAAAAATCGACAAAGAAGCAGGATGAGGCACCTCTAGTGGTGCCTTCAAAACGAAAAAGAAAAGCACATCATCAAAGTTAAAGAACAGAAGACATAGGACGAACAGGATGATGAGCCCTCAATTCCAGTATTTCCAAGCTTAGGCAATGAAAAAATCTCAATTGATAAAGACTTAGAAGAATATCAAGATTATATTGATGTAGAAATTGAAGCAACTGCCACCAAGGCTACAAGAACTGCCAAGGTAAAGAAGAGTTTGCTAGATATTGTTGTTGAAATCACATATGAAGAAACTGCTACAACAACCACTACTTAAAACCCTCCCAACAAATCTCCTAGCCGAACTCCCAAGGCATCCAGCAAGCATAAAGAGGCACAACCCTCTAGAGATACTGCAATAATGCAAGCATTAGAAGAACCAGAACTTAAGAAAGTAAAGTACGTAAAGTTTGATTAGCCCGCACCTCAAGAAGCTATAAGTACCACACCAACCAAGCAAAAAGAAGAAGAAATCAATTGCTGCAACACAGATCTCACCAAGGAAGAGTGCCCGAAATGGAGCCCAAAAGCAGAGAATTTGCTCCACCAGTATTGTGGCATAGCCCTCCAATAATAGGTGAGTGCCCCCTACTAGCCTATTCTTTTCTAATTTATGAACTTTTTCTTTTCTTTTCTTTTCTTGTTTATATTTTCTTTTGTTTGTTTGCAATTTTGACTTTCAAATATTTGTCTGCATGTTTTTAGTTTTAATTATGTGCTTGTGAGGACATAGCACCTCTTATGTTTGGGGGGAGGGGGGGAGTTGTGTTCTAATTGTGTTATAAATATATTCTAAGTGTGTTAAAGAGTATGCTTGTAATTTAGTTTATTTTTTACGTAAGAATGAATGTGTGGTGTGTGATTAAGTGTGTAGCTCTATTATTTAGTAGTTGTTTTTTTTTAAAGACACTCAATGAGGATGATTTGAGTGATAAATAATGGGTTACCCTCAATTAGAGACAGTGGTGGATAAAGTTTGTGTTTGTCTTGACACCTTTTTTTGGTTGAATTTCGTGAGTATACTGTAGCAAGACTTAATTGAATAATGGATAGAAAATAGTTCAAGTTTGGGGGAATTTAAAATTTTTTTTTAGAATTTACTGGAAATTGTGTTGACATGGAATACATTCTGCTCCAATGGCTCAGTTGCTGAGTAACCAAGGCTGTGTTTGTACCCCATATGTAGATTTGAGTAAAAAGACAACAAGAGTTATTAGCATTGTTGTAGCAAGAATGCTATATATATATATATATATATATGCATTTTAGTCCTCTGTTTAGGATGTTAAGTAGCCAACTCTGTTTATGAGCCCCATGTATAGCCTTGAGTAAAAGGTGTCCAAAGATAAAGACCATTGTAACAACATCTTGAATGCTATTGCTACAGCAACTCTAAGTTGTGCATTGATGAAGTAATTAGATGTCATTAGTACCTCTGATAGATATTGAGATGAAAAATTGATGGCACACTAAAGGGTAATTGACTAAAAAAAACATGTTTACAGTCTTTATAACTTGTATTTTCCCGATGAATAAAAACATCTTTATAGTTTTATCTTTGAGATGTATTAAGTGATTGAGTATTGCTACAACAAGTATGAAATTTGATCATAATATACACACACATAGAGGACATAATAAAACCTAAGTCTAGAATTGGATCTGTTATTGGTAGTCTTATATGAGGAGAAGGAAATTTGAGGGTTGTTGATAAATCAAAACAATCTAGATGACGAAGTTTATCTATTTGTTCATTGAATGATTGTGTGTTTCAATGGTTAGGTTTGTTGATATTACTTGAGGATAAGTAATTGGTTAAGTTTGGGGATGTGATAACTCTATAAAATGAGAGTTATCATGGTGCTTTTATGTTTAAATCAACATTACTTAAAGAGTAAATGATATGTTTTTGTTGCATTTTAGTCACATTTTGCATGAGTAGTCATTTAAGTTTAATTTTAATAAAAGTCATGTGTTTTTATATTATTGTGTGCTCTGATTACGTTCATAATTGTAGGTGACTAAGAAGCTAAAATTTCATGGATGGGAACATTGCAGCAGCATGTGTGCAAAGTTACAAATGAACTTGGATGCAATAGAATTAAAACAAGTCTGGAATAATGAAGATGCTGGAGCAATATGTTGTAGCACTGTTGTTGCAGCAACGGCTGGAGCAACGATGAACGAGACTTCACGCGTTGAATAGAAGATTGTAATATAAATTTTTCAAAAATAAGAGACTCGCTGCCATATGTTTTTGGTAACCTTAATTTCTACTTGTGAAAGGAACATATTACAATGAAAAGACAAAGAGGGAAACAACACAAGAGAAAACAAAGATCAAGAGAGAGCATCAAGCAGATTTCAACTCTATTTCCTATTCCCTTATTTTTATCTTGTTATGATGACTTGTTTGATGGCTAAAACGTTTTTTTTTATCACAAATCATGAATTGAATTTACTTATGGTTGAGTGATGAACAATCTTGATGGTTAATAAACTGATTATGTTTGTTGCTGCATTATTGCTATAGTAAGTTGTTTTAATAATCCTTATTTCAATTAACTATTTTGATTGACCACCCATTTAGTGATATTAGCTAAGAAGAACTTTAAAAAGGTTTGTTTTAGTGGAACATATCATATCAATACTTTGTTTTAGATTGAGTTTCCTGAGTTGGGTTTAACTTGATTCGAAAAGGGTCATGTTTAATCTAAAATTTATGATGAACTAGACATAGGGATTCACCTTGTAGGGTAGTTAGAATCAAAGACGTGTAATGTTATATCTTATGTTATCACAACAATTGGTCACTATTAAGTTGCATCAAGATAGAAGACATCTAACAAGCGATAACTGAGGATACATAAGGATTTTGCCTAGTACTGTAGCAGATGTTGTAGCAACCGAACCAAACATTAGAAAAATAGTCAAAGTCATTAAGTGAGTTTAATCACTCAGCTACTCTATTCACATTGGTTACATCCTTGTGTTTGTTGTGACAATTTACTTTATTGCATTTTTTATTACATTTTTATTTTAATTAGTTCATTAGTTTTATAAATTGTTTCAATTCTAATTTAGAATAATATTGCACTGATAAGGTTATTATAGCAAGTTCTATAACATTAATTCATGTGGAGATGATCTTAAATTCTTACCATTATATTACTTATTATGTACACTTGTACATTGACACTAATAGCATTAATAGCATTAGAAATCATACAACACCTATACTTAAAGCATCACACTCAATTTTAAAAGTTTTTGTAAAATCATGTAAAGCAAGTAATAGTGCAGAAATAAATTTCTCCTTGATTAGATTAAATGTCTTTTTTTGTTCACTACCCCACTTAAATCCCATATGTTTCTTTACAAATTCAATTAATGGGCAGCAAGGGTGCTAAAATCTTTTACAAATCTTCTATAAAAACTAGCCAAATCGTGAAAACTTCTTACCTTACTTACACTTTTAAGTGTAGGCCACTCCCTAATAACCTTTACTTTCTCTTCATCAACCACAATTCCTTTAGCATTTACAACATAACTAAGAAAAACAATCTGATTTGTACAAAATGAGCACTTTTTCAAATTAGCATACAACTTTTCGTTCCTTAAAACAATTAATACACTTTGCAAATGCTCAATGTGTTCATCTAGATTTTACTATAGATCAAAATGTAATCAAAATTGACAACTACAAACTTACCAATAAAAGCATGCAAACACATGGTTCATCAACCTCATAAAAGTGCTAGGTGCATTAGATAACCCAAATGACATCACTAACCACTCATACAAACCATCTTTTGTTTTAAAGGTAGTTTTCCACTCATCTCCCTCTCTAATCCTAATATAATGACATCCACTTTTAAGATCAATTTTACTAAACACACAAGAATCATACAATTCATCAAGCATGTCATCAAGTCTAAGAATAAGATGTCTATACTTTACAGTGATTTTATTGATTGCACGACAGTCAACACACATCCTTCATGTTCTATCCGTTTTGGGCACTAGTAGAACTGGTACTGCACATGGACTCATGCTCTCTATATCCTTTTGCCAAGAGTTCTTTAACCTGCCTTTGAAGCTCTTTTGTCTCCTCAAGGTACTTCTATATACAGGTCTATTAAGAATGGTAGCTCTAGGGATAAAGTCTATTTGATGCTCAATTCCCTAATATGTGGCAAATCATTAGGAATTTCAATTGGAAACACATCATTAAAATCCTGCAAAATGGTCATAATAACACTAGGTAAAAAGAGTTAAGCTCATTAATATGTAAAACAAGCCTCCTTGCACAGAAGTACAATTATAGGCTATTTTGAAAAGAAAGCCCTCCTTACATCGCTCTCTTTTACAAACAAATTCACTTGCTGCCTTACTTTTCACTCAACAATATTCTCATTTTTTCTAGTTTTGCAATTTCTTTTCTCTCAATTTCTTTTTCTTTCACGCTCTCATTTTTTTTGTACCACTCTCTTTTTGTTATGACATTTAATCCTCATACACTTGTCTAGGTGTTAAATGTACAAGAGTGATTTTTTTTTATTCATTACAAAAGAATATCTATTTAAGTAACCATCATATATCACATGCCTATCATATTGCCAAGATCGCCCGAAAAGAATGTGTCCAACATGCATGGGTACTACATCATATAAAACCTCATCTTTGTATCTCCCAATAGAGAATGAAACCAACACTTTGTTTATTTACTTGAACTTCCCCACAATCATTCAGCCATTGTAGTTTATATGGCCTAGGATGTTTCAAAGTTTTCAATTCAAATTTTCAACTAAACTATTATTAGCTACATTAGTACAACTTTCACCATCAATTATCGAACTACATACCTTATCTTTGATGTGGCATCTAGTATAAAAGATTTTATCACGTTGTACCTTTACATCTTCTTTTACTTGCATGTTGAGAGCACGTCTAGCAACCATCAATTTACGATCAACATGATACTCTACACCATCCTTAGCATCCATGAAAGGCAGCATAGGTTCATCATTTCATTCATTCTCAATTTCAACATCATCATCATCCCTCAAGATCATTACTCTCTTATTTAGTCATTGAGATGTAATATGACTTGTCCTCAAACATTTAAAACACTTAATATCTCTATTTCTAGAGTGTTGGGAATCTAATTTCCTTCGCTTTAGTTGTTTCCCACTTTATAATCATTGAATGGCTCAATCTTAGACTTTGAAGTTGCCTTTTCATCTTTTCTCCATTTTAACTTCCATCAGGAAGCTAAACCCAAATTGGTTCTAGTCGAACCTTTATTTTTCAGTTGTTGTTCTACTTTCATGGCGATGTGAACCATGTCTTCCAACTTAACATAGTGCAAGTCAACCACATTACCAATATCTTGATTTAAACCATGTAAACATCTGGCCATAGTGGCCTCTCGTTCTACTTCAATATTGACTCAAATTATGATTATTTCCATTTCCTTGTGGTAATCTTCCACACTTCTGGAGCCTTATGTAAGACTTTGAAGCCTTTGGTGTAGCTCTTTATAATAATTAATAGGAACAAATCTCCTCCTCATGATGGCATTCATCTCCTCCCAAGTATCTATAGGTCTTTCACGATTTCGTCTCTTACTCAAAAAAAATTGATCCTATCAAATAATAACATAATTGATAACTCTATAAAATGAGAGTTATCATGAAACTTTTAAACTTAAATCAAGATTACTTAGAGATTAAATTATGTGTTTTGTTGTATTTTAATAATAGTTCGCATCAACATCCATTTTAATTTAATTTTAATGAAGTTTTTTTGAATTCGAATAATTGTGTGCTGAAATCTTATGCATAATTGTAGGTAATTAGAAGCTCAAATTTCCCTTTAAAAAAAAGAAGCTCAAATTTCAAGGAAAAGTTGTTGTTGCAATGGGCTTGCAAAAAGAACAAAAGAACATGGCTGTAGAAGAATGACGCAAGTCTGGAATAGTAAAGATGTTGTAGCCATTGCTGTAGCAACCCTGGAGCATTGATAGAAAATATTTCACATGAGATACTTAAAATATTGCAATATGGAATTTCCTAATCTGGAATATGCGTGCCCTACACTTCCAATTACCTTAGTTTTTAGCTATAAAAAAAGCACACACGCAAAGAAAATGGAGGTCGTCAACCAAGAACAAAAACCAAGAAGAAATAAGAAAAAAAGAGAATCAAAGTTCTAAACTAAGGGCTGCAATAAGGAGAATTCACATAAATTAATCGGGAACTTAGTCCTTATTCTTCTCGTGTTTTCTTGTTGTCTATTTATCTATAGGGATATATTTGATGACTGAAACTCATTTATTTATTGTTCTTTCGCAAACTATTAACTAATTTAAGTGTGGTTGAGTGATAAACAATCTTAATAGTTCTTTGACTGAACTTATGTATGTTGCTGCATGTTTGCTATAGTATTTTACTTTGGTAATATTTATTTATATTCATTATTTTGACTGACCACCTATTTAATGATACAAGCTAAAAGAAGAGCTACAAAAGGGCTTATTTTAGTGGAACATGTCAGAGCAATACAAAAGGGCTTATTTTAGTGGAACATGTCAGAGCAATACTTGATTTTAGATTGGGTTTCCTGAGTTGATTTTAACTTGCTCCCAAAAGGACCATGCCTAATCCAGAATTAGTGATTAACTAGACATAGGTATTGACCTTCTAAGGTCAACAGAACCTAGGTGTGTAATGTTATATCTTATGCTGGCATAACAATTAGTCACTGTTGGGTTGCATATAGATATAAAATATTCAATATACGATAGCTGAAGATATATAAGGATTCTGCCCAGTGCTGTAACAGATGTTATAGCAACCGAGCCTAAGATTTGAAGAAATAGCCAAAACGATTAAGAGAGTTTAATCACTCAACCACTTCATTCCCATTGGTTTTACTGTTGTGTTTGACATGAGAATTATATTTGTTGCATTTTTAATTATTGTATTTTATATTTTAGTTAGTTGTTTGGTTACATCAATTTTCTTGCTTTAATTTAGAACAACCATTGCACTATAACAGATTGCTGTAGCAAATCTGATAACATCAATCTCTGTGGAGACGATCTTGAATACTTATCATTATATTACTTATTGTATATACTTGCACATTAACATCAATAACATTTGAATTTATCACAACAATAATCAATAAATTTAGTAGCAGCTAGTTTTACCTTTTTCTCCTCAGAGTAGTTATGACAATTAAATACTAACTCCACCTTTTTTTCCCACTCTAAATAAGCTTCTAGATCGTTTTTACCTTGAAAAAAATGAATTTTCAGTTTGATACTCCCCAAGTCACGATCTATACATCTTGCCCTTCTATTATCTCTTCCACGCATGTCAACGGTGTCCTAGTCATCAAAATTATCTAGGTCATCGTGATCTTCTTCTCCCACGGTAGTACACCCCTGATTACTTCTTGCATTAAGAGCTATTAGTTGTTGCCCCCTTTGTAAATTGGCAATGGTTGTGTCTTACCTCTCCAATTTGTTACAGATCCCGCCAAATATCATATTCATGTGCTCAAATTGTTGTTGCATAGCTTTGACCATGATTGATTAGTCAATAGGCTCTTGATCTTTTGAAATATTTGTGATTTGAAAAGAATGTTAGCAAAAAACAAAATTCACAACAATCCCTCATGTGTTCCAGTCAATTAATGTCACTTAACTATCGTGTTTATCACACAAATTTGCTTTCACCCTTTAATCATCTCACACATCTTGCTTCTTAGCACACCTAATTCTCTCTTTCAGTTCTTTATTGAACTAAGTAAACAAAATCAAGAAAAATCCAAGTGGCACACCAAATATGACAAACCAGCACACTAAACAAAGAAAATGAATTAAGAGAAGACAAAAAATGACAAAGCAAATTGAAGAAAAGAAAAAAAGCAAGCAAAGGAACACAATTAAAATTATGTGTAAACAATGTCAAGGAAAATGAATAACTAAAATTCAATTTGATGAAAGTAGGCAGACTCGAATCCTTTTGCAATCTTTTTTTTTAGCTGCATGTTTTTTTCTTTTTTTCTTTTTATAATAAAAATGAATAAGACATTTAAACTTGATTAGAAACTAACTCTAATACTAAATTATGTGAAACCCCGCAATGAAACTTTGAAACCCACACTTAATTTCAAGTTTCAGCTTCCCAAGAAAGTTCTAAACAGATTTAAGCAAAACAAAAACCTTGACCCAATGTTTAAGAAAACATGAACCAGAGGTATAAAAAAGTATATTGATGCCACACTCAAGATGTAGATGAGAAGGTGAGCGATAAATCTATTTTGGAACGGCATAAGAATACAAATTCTTGATAAGTTCACTAGTTCTCAAAAGAACCAAAGAAAGAATATTTTTTCAAAAAAAACATTCATCTCTAATTATCTTACATAGCAAGGTTGCTAAGTTTAAATAGACTAATAGAAATCCAAGATCCTAAAAATATAAATGGAAACATTGGAACAACCCTCCAAGCATAAGTTTGTCAAATGATACTTCAAAAGTCTTCACCAATCCACCATTATTAATACTAGTCATTGACAAACTTTACACTAACTTGCCATAATTAATGCTAGTCATTGACAAACTTGAAACAAAACAAATAAATGAAGTTGAATAGACAAAGGAGTGGTTGGAATTCCCAAGCTTGAACAAGTTGTAATAAATTGATCATATCACCTTATAAATAAGACATGGTTGTATGTATACACAATAGACCATGCTTTATTCTAATTGAAAAACTCACCGAGGTAGAGATTGTTAGGAAAAATATCTTATTTTTCAATAAGGAATTCTGCGAATAGTTTCATCTTTAGGAAGATTCCTATTTAAGGAATAAGTAATTTCCCTTTTTGGGATTAAACTTATTCAAGAAGGAATACAACTTGTAAAGGAAAGGAATACTTCTACAATATATAGGGAGGATGAGTTCACTTATTGGTATAACACAACAATCAGTTTTTTCTACAAGTAAACAATTTTTAATGTGAAAGGAACTATAGGTTTATTAAGAGATTGGGTGTTATTGGGGTTTTGAGTGTGAGAAAAATATTAAAGTGAGTGTAATAATTTTTCATATAGAAGATTTTTCTCTTGTCATCCTTAGCGTCCATGGTTTTTCGTAGGTGTAGAAGTTTTCCATAAAAATTCTTATTTTATGTGATTGGTTTAATTCTCCATCTATTTTCTTTTTATTATTTGTCTGATATTTTTGCTTGCAAGATCTTAGATGGGATTAAAATTCCCTTACACAATAGTAGCATTTGCAGCAGCTTTCACCATTCCTAGTGGTTATAAAATCGAAAAAGGAACTGCAATCCTAACAAGAAATATAGCTTTTCAGGCATTTATGGTAGCAAATACCATTGCATAATCTGCTCTCCTTCTTCCATCTTTATTAACTTCGTAGTATCTCTTGAACTTCAAGTAGCTAAACATTTCCTTAAGAATTTGTTCGTTGCTTCCATTTGGTTCACTACCATTTGCCTGGGAGCAATAGTGATTTCATTCATTTACAGGCACATATGCAACATTAGCACCTTCTTTAGACCTTGCTGTTAGCACTTCTTTAATTGGCTTGTGGTTTTTCTTGCTTGTTTTTTGGGTCCTCAAAATTGATTGTGTTTTAGGTCGTAAGATAGTCATAACACTATATATTAATCAGTAGGACAAAATATTGATTATAGTAAGTCACCATCTTTATTTATCAATAAAGATGAAAATTAATTAATTTACTTAATTTTCTAATAGTCGGTCATCATTTTAATTGTACATTAATCACTAATGTGTTAATGAAAATCAAATTTGAGATCCAGGCTAGTCTATTTTGCTGTCAATGATTAAATTGAATTGGAGAGAAGAAGCGAAAATCAAATTTAATATTTTAATTTTTTTTTGTACTTTCTCACGTTGATAGAATAAAATCTTGTTTATTTTGTCAAAAAAATATGAACAACTCTATGTACTTTATGTACTACATAATGAATAAAATTGCAGTTAGAAATAAGTAAAAAAAAATTCATAATATGTGTTAGAAGATGGTGTAGTTTTTTTAGAAAAAATTAATACATTGATATATTATAATTAGAATCGTACTAGTATTTAAAATAAAAAATTAATCAAAATTATTCTCAATAAGTCTAGTGTAACATAGCTTGAATTTCTTTCCTTCTATAATATTGGCAATATCTACTCCAACCATATAAACAAAGGAAAAATTTTACCCCTCCTTAATTTGGTTAAGAAGGGAAGTTAGGACTCAAAGGTTGTACCAATGAGTGAACAACATAATCAAATAAAATTTACCATTCAAAAGAGATAATGACACATAATTTAAAGTTAAATTAAGACCAAGAAAGACTAATAGGTTCATAGATTATTTTTCAAGAGAAACTTGTGTGTATTTTTTAAAGCAAAAGTCAAATATTTTTTTAAGCTTTCAAGAATATTAAAGCTACAGTGTGTTAGCCTTTATGGCAATAAAATATTATTCTGATGATAACAAATAACATGTTTTGGATAAATAAGGAATTACACATTATGTTTTTAAAACAAGAAAACGCTTGTATGAAATTTGTTGTTTTCAATTTTATGAAAATTTTTGAAACTTTGAAATCAACAAGTATTGTTTTAAAATTCTGAAATAGACCTATTTGGTTCTTTAAAGATTTGGGTCATATTATAATTTTAAGTTTTAGGGAAAAACTATAATTTTAAGTTTTAGGGCAAAACTATAATTTTAGAAAATAATTGTTTCACTGTAGAAAGCAGTTAACCGAATTCACCAAAACGGCAAACCGGTTATCAAGCAGAAGTTCTCTCGAGTAAAAATGGCTAACTGGAAAATGAAAAAAAGGCAAACTAGATGTGCAAAAATTCAAATCTTTGACTATAACGATAACATCAAGCGGCAAACTGGTTAACATGAAGCAACAAGCCATTTATCATCAGAAAGTAAATAACGGCTAGTTTTTTGCTTCAACTATAAAATGGCTTCAATTAAATTCAAATAAAGAGAGACAACTATTGTTATCATTGAGCAATCCTCTGCAATCTGAGCATAAAATTTGTGTATTTATCTCATTCATTCACACACATTGAGCTTTCATTTGTAATCAAACACATTGAGTAAGGGAAATTTATTTGTAATTATTTTTGTAAAATCAAGTTGAGAGGTTGTAAGTGTTGGGATACACTTGGATTAAGAGATTAATGATAATCTCTTGTTGTAAAAGTATATTGACACCTTGGAAGTCAATGTTAAGCATTGTTGAAGCCTTGGAGGTTCACTTAGTGAAATTCTCAATCCCTATGAGCTTGAAGGCGTGGAAGTAGGCATGGTTGGTCAAACCACGTAAAAATCGCGTGTTTGCTCTCTCTTACTTTATATCTTTATTTTTCATTACACATTAATTTGTTTATTTCGAATTTGGTTGATTTGTTTAAATTGCATTAAGTTTTAATTACTTAAATTTTTAGAAACCCAATTCACCCCCCTTTTGGGTTGCCCAGTTTGTATTTCACAATGGAGAAAGAAAGTGGACATTAGATTAAAGGGATAAAATCTTATCAAGGAGGAGAATTTACTTCCAAATAATTTCAAGTGTTTTGTGAAGCAAATGGAATTCAATGTCCTTGGATTGTTCCATGATCCTCTAATAAAATGGCATAATAGAAAAAATGAATAGAACCATCCTCGACATGTTAAGAAGCATGCTCAAAAGCAAGAGATTACTCTAGGAGTTTTAAGCAGAAGTTGTTGCATGTTGTCTACCTATCCAATAGATCAATAGAAAATGCATGGGGGCAAGACACCACAAGGAGCATAGAGTGGTAGAAAGCTATATATCTTCCATCTAAGAACTTTTAAAACCGTAGCTCATATAAATGTATCAGACGAGAGAGAACCAAGCTGGATGACAAAAATAAAAAGTTCATCATTATTGACTATAACAACAATTGCAAAAGGTACGAACTATCCAATCCAAACAACCGAAAGATTGTGATTAGTCGAGATGCAATTTTGATGAAGAAAGAGAATGAGATTTTGGTTCTAACATAGATGATTCCAATTTTTACCCTTTCAAAAAAGGTGAATAGACATTGAAGGAGCAAACAGGAGAAGAACAACAAGAGGTCGTAACTGTGCCTGCCTCACCAACAAGTACTTATGGAATTTACCATCATTATTTTTGGAAGAGAGAAGTGTAACACACAAAAGAAATTTGTAAGGACTATATAAGGTAACTGAAAGACTTAATAATCTTATTCTTTTTTGTCTCTTTGTTAATTGTGAGCCAGTGAACTTTTAAGAAGCTATACAGGATGAAAAGTAGAGAAAAGTAGTGGATGAAGATATCAAAGCCATTGAATGACACTTGGGAACTTGTCACTCTTCCTAAAGGTCAAAAAGCCATAGGTATCAAAAGGCAGATAAGATAAAGAAAAATACCAAAGGTGAGATCAAAAGCACAAGGCGAGGATAATTGCAAAAGGTTATAGTAGAAAAACTGCATCGACTATGATAAGGTATTTACTTATGTTGCTTAATTGAAAAATATAAGACTAATTATTTCATTAGCCACGTAAAAGTAGTGGAAGATTTTTCAAATGGATGTGAAGTCTACTTGAATGGATCACTCGAAGAAGAAGTCTACATCGAACAACCATTAGGTTACATGGTGAAAGGATATAAGACAAAATTCAGAGATTGAAGAAGGCCTTTATGGGTTAAAATAAGCACCAAGGGCATAGAATAGCAAAATTGACAAGTATTTTCAAGAGAACAACTTCACTAAATGCCCATACATGCTCTTTACCTCAAAGGTAAAGATTGAAACATTTTTTACTATATGTCTATTCATGTATGATCTCATCTTCAGTAAAAACAATCCTAGATTATTTGAAGAGTTCAAGAGAGTGATGACTATAGAGTTCGAGATGATTGAAATTGGATTTACGGCGTATTATCTCAGTGTTGAAGTTAAGCAAAAGGAAGAAAGTAGATTTATTTTCCAAGAAAGCTACACAAAGGAAATACTCAAGAAGTTCAAGATGCAGCATTGCAAGCCCATAAGTACGCTAATGGAATGCACAGTAAAACTATCCAAGTGTAGATCCAATAGTCTTTAAGAATTTAGTTAGATGCTTATGTTATTTGACATGCACGAAATCAAACATTCTTTATGTTGGTTGACTTATGAGTCGATACATGGAAAATCTAAAGATAATCCATTTTAAAGTTACAAAAAATATATTTCGTTACATTAAAGGTACAATTGATTTCGACTTATTATACACATTCTTTAATTACTTCCAGCTTATTGGATATAATGATATTGATTGGGGTGGAGATACAAATGATTGAAAGAGAACTATAGGATTGTGTTCTTTATGGAGATATTGCTTTCACATGGATATCAGAAGAAGCAATCGATTGTCACATTTTCTAGTTATAAAGCTACATCAAGTATTTGTTATGCAATCTAGCTAAGGAATTTATTGAAGGAGTTTGGTTTCTCACAAAAAGAACCTATAGAGATTGTCATTGACAACAATTTAGTAATTGTTTGAGCTAAGAATCCTGTCTTCCATGATCGAAGTAAGTAGATTGACACTCATTACCAATTCATATGGGATTGCATTGAGAGAAAGGATGTACAAGCAAAGTATGTCAAATCACAAGATCAAGTAGCTGATATCTTTACTAAGTCATTGAAATAAAAAGACTTTTTTAGATTGAGAAATTTGCTTGGTGTCACATGATCATGTTCGGGACGAGGTGTGTCGGATTATAAACTTGATCCATACAACTTTGAAGCCCTAATGATTTTTTATCTAGCTCATGGAAGCTTCGTTTTGTAGTTTAATGTTTATGATGTTAAATATGATAACATGGTAAGTAGTATTTGTGGAGTTGAGTATGGTTGTTAGATTTGATGTGTTGTTATAATTTATGTAATAAGTAAGTTAATGTATTATTGTGATTAAGTTTTAACAAGTACAAATACCTTCACTCTTAGTTGGTTTAAGCAACAAGAAGTAGTAAAGCTTTGTAGTTCTAAAAGAGTTGTAATTGATGAGTTGTATTGAGTTCATGAGAAAAAAAAAAGTGTTTTGAGTGTTTGATCATTCAAATCCTCCAACAGGTTTCATGATCATATAGTCTCTTTTGGCAGTCACCACCTGTTGATTGTATTAAATAGAATTCTCAAATGGTTGAGATGCTCCTTTCCATAATCAGTTGAGAAGATTCGGTCCTTTTTTGGGTCATAACACGCTTATTATGCTGAACTAGTTGCTGCTTTTATTGTCATTGAGATGGTTTTTTATAGAGGATGGCACATAATTTAGCTTGAATGTGACTCCATGCTAGTAGCTAGTTTCCATATCAAAAAAACTTTTGACTTGTCCACAAAATAGATTGATGATTTGTAATTCAAGTTATCCGCAATGGATTTTCGATGCACCCATATATACTTTTCGAGAAAATAATAGAGCTTTCTGTTTAGTTGAGTTGTCAGGCTAATCTCGGGCTTTGTTATAATGGCCTCACCTGGTAGTCAGATCTATCCACCTACTTGGAGACTTAGGTTGAGGTGAACTGATTTCACATTTCTTGACATTTTTAATTTGATTCTCCTCTTCAAAAGACCAATAAGGGCTAAAGAAAATTCATCCTTCTTTTACTCAACTTAGCAAGTAAATAGATCTCTAGCTCCAAAGATAACCACACTTTTGAATAAGTCACTTAGTGCCTATTTGGTATGGCTTATTTAAGAGCCATAAGTGCTTATTTAATCGTATAAGCATTTTTTAAAAATTTTTATGGTGTTTGGTTATTTTTTTAGTAGAGATTTTTTAGCTTAAATAAGCTAATTTACCTCTACTAGCAAAAGCCCAAAATTTGAGCTTTTGGGAGTAGAGGTTATAGAGCTTTTCTAAAAATATATAATATAAAAAATATCACACAGTTTAATAGTTCAAAATTATTTTTTTATTGACAACCAAACACCCAATGACTTTTTGTTCAAAAGCTCTATTGGTATAAGCTCTAGTGCTATAAGCTCTACTGTTATAAGCTCTATTTAATAAGCTGTACCAAACGGAGCCTTAGTCTACAAAAAGTAATGATGAGGGGTGAGCCGTTAACTCGGTAAGTAAAACCATTCCCAACACACTAGGCCTATCGATACCAAAACAAAAAAAAATTGCAAGCCTTCTTTTATCGATACGTATTAAAAACATAAATTTTACAAAATGACAAATTATAACAGGAGGGACAAATTCATAACTAACTCAAAATATCAAAAACATAATTAATCACAAAAACAAATTCTATAATATAAATACAAGAAATAAAAGATTAGCTCATATCACATAGTGTCACCTATAGTCCTGATGACCCGGCCAGAAACATAATCAGAATAAGAATATTATGTGCACACTCAAAACAGAAACTCAAGTACTGGTACAAAACATAAATATATCTATATTGTATAATACGATTAGAATCAAAATCGGAATGACTACGGACAATGAGCCAAAACTTTAAATTCATTTTTCATTTGTAGCAAATTACACGTGTCACTTTGCACTTTGCACTTCGTGGCATTTTAGTCCTCGAGAGGTGGTCCCCATACAGTCTCAAGAGGTGGCCCCCGTATGATTTTCATAGATAATCTTAATCAAATACGAATAAAACATTCATATTGAATTCATAAAAGATCATAACAATGATTTAGGCTTTGCAGAACAATTTCCATTCCAACATTTTATAGACAATTTTAAAAATAGAATTATTTAGCAAAAATAAATTACACATTTAAAAGCATTTATAATATTTTTTAAAACCATAAAAATAATCTAATTTTCAAATTTAAAAACATTTACATAAATTAATTTGGTTACAAAGAACTAAGAAAAATATGTACTTGTAATAATATTAAAATACCAAAATTATTATACATATCTACTACACTAGGAATAGAGTTACTTACCACGATAAGATAATAATTGAAACGCACCGCTAAGGTTTTAACAACCTTAAATATCTACAACACCTTAAATAGATACAAGACATAATTAATAACAACTTATTCTGAGATCATGCTGGTACAAGTCTGATTCTTTAGATTTTAACTCTTAATCTAATAACCAAAACGATATGATACCATACAGATCTGTTCTAGACATCCATAGGTATCTCCTATAGAGTTTTCAGGAGGATTTGATACCAAAAACGTTTTCAAAACTATTTGTTTCTTGATAGACTCAAAACTGTCTCACAGTGTCTTAACAGAACAGTATTGGTTCCGAGATTTTTAAGAACTTATTTGTTAATCATAAAATTATGAAATTAAAACTGGAAATACTAGACCGATATATCCACTTCTGTTTAAAAATTCAGAAGTTTTCGAGTTCAGTTTGCAATATAAATAATTTTGTGAATTCAGTCATTCTGCTGGAACAACAGTTTTTCAGTGCAACAGTGTCAGATTCGAAAATCTATATAAAATCGAAAATAAAGTCAAATCCTATGAAACAAAAATTATTCAATAAGCCCTAGATGTCTAGTTTATAAGAAGATTAGGTTATTCTCAAAAATCATTTTCAACGGCCATGATTTAATACAAAATGTTCATGCTGTCCAGGGAATTCTATAACATGTTTCATAGAACTAGAGTTTCAAGTTAAGCATGTATTCAAAACAATAAAAGAATAAGCAATAAAGACTCACCAAATCAAGAAGCTTCCAAATTAACTAAGATCTCTAACTTTGTTGAAGATTTGGAAAAGATTGCTATGAGAGATCTAGAATTTAGATTTTGGTGTTGAGAGAGAAGGAAGATAAATAATGAAAGAAGTTGAATAATTCTATGTTTCCTTCATTCAGGTTCACATGCATTTTCAAGAATTAACAAATACAAAGCAAGCAAATAATAAATGCAATCATGCATGTGAAGCAAACTTTAACAAAGTAACTTTAATAAGACAAAAATAAATATAAAGCAACTTTAATAAGTGTAATAATAAATTAAAAGAAACTTTAATAAAACAATAGTAAATATAAAGTAAATATTATATATATATATATATATATATATATATATATATATATATATATATATATATATATATATATATATATATATATATATATATATATATATAAAGTAAACTTTAATAAAATAAAGTAAACTTTGAATAAAGAAATTTTAGTAAAGCAACAATAAATATGTAAAAGGCTTACATAAATGTAATTATAAATGTTCGTAATTGCATCCTTAAATAAATACAAGCTTTCATTAAAAAATATATAAATAATAAATGCATAACAAATACAAGTAATAATGTAAGTACACATGTCTTGTGTAATTAATAAATGTAATACTAGAAAATTCTAAATAATTCTAACAAATTAGAAAAGCCTAGAATCATTCTCTAAAATCCTTAAATAGACCAATCAAAAGAAACAACAGTTATTATTATCTATCTAAGAACTACCATAATAATTAATAAACAGAAAAAAAAAAATTCAAAGGCGTTACGCTGAATTACTCACTTTAATGTTCTTGCAATGTGTAATTTATGCATATACAGAAGCCAAAGCATAGCTTCACCGTTCATTAAATCACATAATTGGTTTACAGATTGAGATACAGCACAGATTCCAAATATAATTTATGAATTTAATTACCCACTTTAATTTTCTTGCAAAATGTAATATATATATATATATATACATACATATAAAATTCAAAGCACAATTTCGTCTTTCTTTAAACGACATATTTCAAAGTGCGAGGTTGCAATTTTCTTATTACATACAGAAAAAATTACAAATTAAACAAGCATAATGAGTTCTCTCACCAAAATTACGTTGCTACTAGCTCTTCTTGTTGCAGGCATGTTCTTGAAGAGCAATGCATGTATTCTTTTTAATAAAACCTATGTGCAAATAACTAATAAGTTAGAAACTGGAGAGGATCCTACTCTTCATTGCAAGATTAAGGATGATGACCTTGGCGAACATGTTCTTCACAAAGATGAGAGTTAACTTCGGCTTCTGTCGAAACGTTTTTTGTGAAACTCTATACTTCTGTAGTTTTGAATGGAGTGGGAAAGTTCATAGGTTTGACATATTTGATGAGAGCAGGGATGGATGTGATCATTGTAACTGGAGGATAACACTTTCCGCTCCATGTAGGGACAAATGTTATAAGTATGACTGATATATCGGTCCTATCGCTCCTTGCATGTTTATTTTCTATTATGAAATAAAAAATCTATTATAATTACTGGACAAGATCTTTGTTAGAACCTGTATTTCGATGAATTTTTGTTTCGAAATGTACTTGGAATCGTGCAATGATGTTGTTAATTCATAAGAGACATGTTTAGAAAATTAAGGTGGTATGGCATAACAGAAAAATAAAGTGCCAGATCACTTGACTCTTTTCGGATAAAGGTACCTTTTTATTGAAGGTCGTGGGGGAGTATTGCATGAGTGACTTCCGCGCCGTAGCGCCTTCGGGGCTCTAGGCATTTGCTATTATACCCGTTCTTCTTTTCTTACCTCGACCTGTTCGTGCTGATTCCTATGAAAATAGGAAACTTGTATTTCTCATTCACAAATTCATCTTTGTTTATGCTGCTAACTCTGAGTTTGTTCCTACTTCTGGCGCTAGTAGTGTAGTCAGATAGTCCTAAGGTAGCCACAGGTTACCGACCTTAACAATTACATTTCCTCAGTTGGGGATGAAACTCGATTTTATGATTCAACTCGGTTTACGCTTTTTATGTTACGTTAAGTTGCTCTATTTCGTATCATGAACCTCGGACCCCCTTTACTAGGGTAGTGCCGGCCCCGCAGCCACTGTAGCCCAGTTGTGCTTGCATTTTCCATTTGCTTTCTATGCAGACTCTGCTTTCGTAAGACAGATTTCACATCGATCCCTAGAGGTTATAAAAACTTGCAAACTCTCTTTTTCTGCATTTGCTAGGTCAGAGTTGGAAGGATCCTGCAAGTGGAGTAACTGCAATCTAGTAAGGTCCTCTCTAGACAACAGCTAAATCTATTGCACTTGCCTTGGCTCGGGTACTCCCCATTCTACTTATCTACCGTGAAATGATCAATACAATATGTCCTATCGCTCTTTATTTTCTATAGTAATCCTCTATGGAATAACTAGACTAATTTCTAGTCTACATGGACTCAATGCAAAAAAAAGGCTCTCTAAACCTTCTTATTTTAAAGATTTTTTAACTTGAACATTATTTCAATCTATATCTATATCTATATTTATATCTATCTATATATATATATAAAGCTGGGACTTGAGGAGGTGATATGGCATCACCATTTCTCATCTTTGTATATTCTCTATTATATAATAAATAAAGAAATTTTCTTTTAGATTTGGCTTTTTCTCTTCTCATAATTAATTTGATTGTTATTACACAATAACAATTATGTAAAGGTTTTAATGGGGTGTATTCTTTGTAATGAATATTTAAGGGGGAGTGTTATGAATTTATTAAAATAAATATAGATGTTCATAACATATGTCTCTTATTCTCCCCATTATATCTCATTAGCAACATTTAGCTTCCCTATAACTCCCACTATCTCACAAGAAGTTAGGATCCATAATTTTCCATTATCTCACAAGGAATTATGATCCATAATTTTTCATTAATTTCATGGAGTGATTATGTAACTATAAAAGGAGAGCTCATCTTTTTGTTTTGTACACACACAATTGAAATGAATAAAATCACTTCATAATATATTCTCTCATTTTATTTTTTATTTTGCGTTGCTTCTTGATTTGTATTGCTGACTAATAGCTTTTTTTTTATAAGGTTGTCTCATCTTTAAAAAAAATCAATTCATATTTTTTTATCAGTTTCATCAAGTGTAAAGTAAGAAAAAAAGATAATACTAAATTCTTTTTTCAAAGCCACCTGAAACGCAATTCTATTTTCTAGTATATATAAAGCTGGAGCATGAGGAGGTGATGTGGCATCACCATTTCTCATCTTCATATATTCTCTATTATCTAATAAATAGAGAAATTTTCTTTTAGATTTACCTTTTCATCTTCTCATAATTAATTTGATTGTTATTACACAATAACAATTATGCAAAGGTTTTATTGAGGCATATTCTTTGTAATGAACATTCAAGGGGGAGTGTTATGAATTTATTAAAATAAATGTAGATGTTCATAACATATATATCTTATTCTCTCCACTATCTCCCATTAGCAACTTTTAGCTTCCCTATAACTTCCATTATCTCATAAGGAATTATGATCCATAATTTTTCATTATCTCACAAGGAATTATGATCTATAATTTTTTATTAATTTCATTGAGTGATTATGTAACTATAAAATGAGAGCTCATCTTTTTATTTTGTACACATACAATTGGAATGAATAAAATCACTCTATAATATATTCTCTCATTTTATTCTTGATCTTGCGTTACTTCTTTATTTGTATTGCTGATTAATAGTTTTTTTATTTTTTATAAGGCTGCCTTATTTTAAAAAAAAATCAATTCATAATTTTTATCAGTTTCATCAAGTGTAAAGTAAGAAAAAAGAATAATACTAAATTTTTTTTTCAAAACTACGTGAAGCACGATTCTATTTTCTAGTTAGTTATATGATTCTTTCCATGTTGCATGACTTGCCTTTTGAACTCCTCCCTTTGGGGTGGATGGCTTCGGCCATGGAAGGATTCATGGCAGAGATGGCATTTCTGATGACATTAATTATATATGAAACTTTGAAATTAATTGACATTATATACGAAACCCTGAAACTAATTCCGAAGATTCTCAATCAAGTACTGAAAGGAATCCATAAAATTCGGATCCCCTTTTTACAATGCTAAAAGCCCATTTATAATGTTGTGAAAAGGGGTCTTGAATTTTAAAAGGTCTTGGATACTGGACCAAATAATTTAATGATTGATAATATATACATGAACCATTCACATTTTTTTTAAAGCAATATTATGGGGAAGAATACATCAAAACACCCCTAACTTAGTAACTTTAAGTTAGTGACACCTTTGCCATTACTTTTATTTTATTTTGTTGTAGTTACACTAATATCCTTTTACCTTGGGACATTAATAAAAAATTAAAAAAGAAAATTATCAAATTAACTCCAAAGATAAAATAAAAACAAAAAAATATAACTATTGTTGCATATATATTTATTTTATTTTTGGGGTTAATTTGTTAACTTAATTATTATAAATATACCCAAAAAAAGAAATATTATTGTAAAAGGAGGATGTCACTAATTTAACAATAGAGATATTTTGAATATTTTTTTAAAATATTAAGACTAAATGGATAATAATTTTAAAATATAGGGACTATTTAAGCTTTTACCCATAATATTAATTACATGACAAGTTTATCTTTGTTAGAACCTAGTTTTCGTTGGCTTTTTGTTTTCAAAGTATACTGGAATCGTGCAATGTTTGTTTTAATTTGTAAGAGACTAAATAAGTTAATTAAAGACTAAAAAAGACCAATAGGGAGGGATGTTACTTTGACGGAATTATTGCAACAATCAAAAACTAACAAATAAAATGGTAGAGGCTTTCGCAAGCTCAGGCCCATGACGGGCCAAGCACTGCTCAGCCTGTTCAAACTTGAGAGGATCTTAAGGATCCGGGGGGCTTTTTTTGATACATGGGCTTGAATCTGGTCTTGTCCAAACCTAGCACATTTTCAATCTCCTAAGCCAATCTCCTTGCATCATTACCTGAGCTCCGATTGGTATACCTTTTCAAATAGAGTTCATAGAAATAGAATTTTTTTAATAAATTTTTTATAAGTAGAGCTTTTATTAAAAAATATTTAGTTGTTTGGTTGTCAAAGTAAGTTTTTCTTGAAAATTATATAATTACTTTACTAGGCATGTTTTTTTAAAGTTATTTTATAAAATGAATTAAATAAGATTATCAAATAAGTAAATGATATTTTATATATTTTACTATTTTACTATTTTAAAAACATTTTCAACCTCTAATCCCAAAACTTAAAAAATTTGATCTTTTACTAGTAAAGACAAAATAGTTTATTTAATCTTTAAAACCTTTACTCAAAAGACAATCAAACAACAAAAATTTGAAATGAGCTTATAAAATTAAATAAACATTTATAACTATAAGATAAATCATGCCAAATAGGCATTTAATAGCCTTTGAAATGATTTGAGTTGAATCATCCCACGAATGAATAGAAAGGAATCCTAACTCCAAATTAGCCTAATCATCAACTCTGCGCCGAATAACTTCATTCCATAGAAATATGTTTAAACCAAAAATAGAATCAAATTAGGATCCCTAAAGATTGTGCAAAACAAGCAAAGAAAGGCGTTTCATGGCTGAAAAGGCGATTTTAGGACCATGCTGAAGCGGGCAAGGCAAATGCCAATTCTTACCATTATATTTTGTAGGTTGACGTCTCTAAATCTTTGACCCTACTAGAGAGATTTGATCAATTAAATATAAACTTTAGGTGACGTTTCAAAATAAGTTTATTTTTATTTGAAATTAATTACTCTAAAATAAAATGCCAAATGTATGCTCTCAAATTCAATATTCACAAATTCCAATGAATTATTTGTATGATATATATATCACAGAATCCCACTTCTAGGGGTGAAGTGTTGTGAAATATTTAATATACTTACAAGCGAACTGATTTGGAAATAGAGTAGTGGTAACGAGGTCGAACCCACAGAAATTGCTATAAAATAAAAAGTCTAGTTTAAATATAAAATTAATATTAATTCTAATCTAGTTGAGCAAATTGAGTTTTAAGAGAAATTAAACTAAAAAAACAATTAAAGAAAAAGAAAATTTAATAAAACAAAGATTACTAAAGTTTCAGAATCCATCATTATGCAACTAATAATTATCTTATTATCAATTAATCCCCAATTTTAGAGTGACAACTCGAAATCAATCTATATCATCTCATGAATATAACAATTAAGCCCAAGTAATTAAATCTAATGTAGGTTTTTTTTACTTAATAATATGATATTTAAGCATCCTATGTAAACAATATTGAATAACAGAGAGTCAAAGTTTCCTTAAGCATTCTGTGAAAACAATTTAATGAAAGACACAGAATCAAAGATAATTACATATAGACTTTATAGATCCAAGCATATATTTAGTCAAACATTAATCTTAGCAATCAATAATGTATGACAAAATTGGTGAAAATTTAATTATATTCAAATAGATATGTGAAACAAGAAATAAAAACATTAAAGCACGGGCTTCATACTTAACCTCAGTATAAAAAAATCAGCTTCACATACTTGAATTAGGAGCAACAAAATAAATAAAATCAGCCGTGGAGAATTAAACTGCTGCCGCCCTTCTCTTCTCTTTGTCTCGTGTCTGGCTCTCTTCTTTTCAATTGTCTAATGTATTAGCCTTATTTAATAATGCTCCATGACCATGCAGTTATTGGCCAAATCCCGTACACTTTATTGGCTGAATCCAATTTGGATTCTATTTCCAATTCTAAAGTCAATTTTCCTAATTAGTACCACCATTATTTGTCAACACCATAAGCCATCAATTTCTTTCCACTTGTCATGCTAACTCACGGGGTCCTTTAAATTGTTTTCCATAATATATAAAGCCATGCACGATTCAATTGAAGAATTGAAATTCCTTTTAAATGTAAATTGCTCTGGGCTTCACATGCTATAAACTCTAATTACGTCACGACTTCAATTGATGCTTCCCTAAATTGTTATTCTTTATGCACATTTCATTTATATTCTTCAATTAATTCCCTATTCAATAAAAATAATTTAATTAATTAAAAATAATAAATAAAAATAACTAGCAATTATATAATTAATGGTAAAATGTGTATATATTATATAGTCATCACGAAGCTAAAGGGTGTGTTAGACAACCAAGGAGATCAACTAGAGTTTCAAAGCCTAGTAGCAAGCTTGTGGACTTTGTTTGACCATGCAAACCATGCCCATGCAAACCATGCAATCGTTCTTTCATGCGAGTTAGTTGGAACAAGAGCACGGGAGGAATTGATATTGAGTAAAAGTCTACGTCAAAGTTGTTGCCGAAAATTTAATTTCTTTTTCTATTTTGTTTTTATCTAGTTGTTAATAAGGATTTGATGTGGCTGGAACCAAGATTTTAGGCTACAAGTTAGTAGTATCCTTTATGTTTTTCTATATAAATAAGCAACAACCAAGATGAATAAAGGGAGAGAAAAATTATTTAAGCAAATATTGGTTGTTCATACCATAAATTGAACAAATATCAGGCATTGATTTTCTGTATTTGATCGGGACCTATCATTGGTATCAGAGCAGGAGTTTTGCAATGTCTACCAACAAAGAGAGAATTGAACGTGTCGAAACCGAACTTGGCGGAATGCAGAATGAGATACAATGATTAGGTCATGGAATGAATGACAAATTTCACCACCTGGAGGCCATGATCAGCAAACTAGCGGAGACATTTAGCCAATCCCAAAGAACCCCAAGCCGACATGATCAAATGGGCACTTTACGAACGAGTCAAGGAGAGAGAGCAGAACAACAGCTGATTCCTCCGTGAGTTGCCAAACTTGATTTTCCCAAATATTCAGGAGATGACCCTACAGAGTGGGTCAACCGTGTCACGCAATTATTTTTATTACCAAGAAACTAGTGAGGACCAGCGAGTTGTGCTAGCATCTTACCACCTTGAAGGAGAAGCCAACCAATGGTGGCAATGGTTGCGTCGCGCCTACCAAGAAGATGGACAAGCAGTAACATGGAACACATTTGTCGAGGAGATGTGGGTGCGTTTCGGACCAACGGAATGTGAAGATTTTGACGAGGCCTTATCTCGTGTGCAACAAATTGGAACATTGCGAGATTATCAAAAGGAGTTTGAGAGGCTGGGCAACAAGGTTCACGGATGGACTCAGCGGGCGTTAGTAGGCACCTTTATGGGAGGACTCAAATCTGAGATTTCAGAGGAGATTTGCTTGTTTCGACCAAAAACTCTTAAGGAGGCCATCAGCCTAGCACAGATGAAAGATGAACAGATCGCGCGGCAGCAAAAATTAATCCGGCCAACATTTTCCAATCGGACAGCAACAACATCACCAATTGTCAATAAGAACTCACCGGCAACACCAATCAAGAGGCTTACTTGGGAGGAGATGCAACGTCGCCGAGCACATGGTTTGTGCTTCAATTGCAATGAGAAATTCACGGCAGGTCATCGGTGTGCTAAAGCTCAACTTCTAATCTTAGAAGCCGAGGAAGAATATGAGGAAACTCTCGAAGCGGCGCCAACTGAGGAAGCATCCCATGATCCCAAGATCACCTTCTATGCCTTAACCGGCTGGATGGCACCACAAACGATGCGCGTTAAGGCAAAAATCGGGCCATATGAAATTATCGTGTTGATTGACAGTGGATCAACACATAATTTTATGAGCACCTGCCTAGCAAACTTACTGAAACTCCCTATTATACCAACAGCTGCGTTTCCTGTCAAAGTTGCAAATGGTGAAAAATTGGCGTGTTAAGGGAAGTTTGAGAAGATACAAATTCTAATCCAAGATATTCTTTTTTTTTTCTAATGGTCTACGCACTGCCCATATTAGGATTAGATTTGGTATTGGGAATATAGTGGCTCGAAGAATTGGGAACAGTATAATGCAACTAGAAATCTCTCACTATGAATTTCAATTAGAACAATAGGCCACGACATCTACAAGGGCTCAATCCTCAATCTCTACAAACGGCGACAATAGCAGAGGTTAATAAGGAGATTAAACAGGGAGACGAGGCATTTGCAATTTGCTTCCAATTACAATTAGAGGAGGTCACGGCACCAGCGGCAATGCAGGGGCTTTTACAAAATTACAAGGAACTATTTCAGGAACCAACTCAACTTCCTCCAAAGCACGAAATTGACCATTGTATCACACTTAAAGAGGGAATAGAGCCTATCAACGTTAGACCCTATCGTTATGCACACTTCCAAAAAGAAGAAATAGAAAAACTGGTGCAAGAGATGATTAATTCTAGATTAATAAGGCCCAGCACCAGTCCTTTCTTGTCGCCGGTATTACTTGTCAAAAAAAAAGGATGGAAGCTGGAGGTTTTGCACAGATTACTGCGCCCTCAACGACGTCACCATCAAGGGCCGGTTTCCAATTCCAATAGTCGACGATATGATCGATGAGCTCTACGGAGCCGCCTATTTTACGAAGCTATCCCTCCGTGTCGGTTACCACCAAGTTCGAGTCAATCCATCGGATATTCACAAGACCGCGTTCCGTACCCACAATGGCCGCTACGAATGTCCAGCCATGCCATTCCTCCAATTGATGATGAGGGTGTGCTAATGCTTGAACCTGCTAAAATTTTAGACACCCGATGGTTCAAACGTGGCGGGAAATTCATTGAACAGAGTTTAGTACGTTGGAACAAATTGCTGATAGAGGAGGCTACGTGGGAAGATTCAACCGTAATCCAGCAGCAATTTCCACCTATGACCCTTGAGGACAAGGGTCCTCTTCCTAGCGGGGGCATTGTTAGACAACCAATGAGATCAACTAGAGTTTCTAAGCCTAGCAGCAAGCTTGTGGACTTTGTTTGACCATGGAAACCATGCAATCGTTCTTTCATGCGAGTTAGTTGGAACAAGAGCACGGGAGGAATTGATATTGGAGTAAAAGTCTACGTCAAAGTTGTTGCCGAAAATTTAATTTCTTTTTCTGTTTTGTTTTTATCTAGTTGTTAATAAGGATTTGATGTGGCTGGAACCAAGATTTTAGGTTACAAGTTAGTAGTATCCTTTATGTTTTTCTGTATAAATAAGCAGCAACCAAGACGAATAAAGGGAGAGAAAAATTAGTTAAACAAATAATGGTTGTTCATACCATAAATTGAACAAATATCAGGCATTGCTTTTCTGTATTTTTTATCGGGACCTATCAGGGTGGCTACCCGGTATAATGTTTTTAGAAATAATTTGTTAGTTAATTACACAAATTCCTTAGTTTGCATGCCTCATTTGAATTTTTTAAGCAAGACCCTGTAATTGAAGAAAACCTTTATAATTGGGATGAATTCTTAGTTTATCTTAAACATTCAATAGTTGGTACCTTGCATGCTTGGTATGAGTAGTAATTAAAAAATGGTGTTAGCTTTACCCTTGCCCACTTCTAATAAACTATTTAATCTATCATATATATGTCAATTGTACTTGATTAGCTTTTAAAAATTTGTCTAGAGCAGGTTTTTAGAATAATAAAAAGATTATCCTATAGCTATATTGCTAATGGATTTTGTCTCCAAAACTGTGAATGACGAAACTACGTTAATGACAGGCAGCAATGGCGACAGTGAGTTGTGGTATATGGATTCTGATTTATTCAAAGTAGCAGCAAAGGGAAATACTATGCCCTTAAAGGATACGACAAGAGATGTAGTTGAAAGGTTGACGCAGTGGAGCCTGTAGAGGACCCTGTAGAGGACTTGAGACTGTGTGTATGTACGTATATCTTATACAAACTAGACTTGACACATAGTCATAGCACTTTAAAGTTGTCGAATGGGAATCGCATAATGAGATTGACTCATTGGAACCGTTGTGATGCTCGCGTAATTCATCAGTTAAAGTTTCATGGAGGAATAAAGAATTTATACAAACTAAGGTAAAGAATCTCCATATATACATGATATTAGATTGTTGGATGGTGTTAGAGTGCAATTTATGCACTACTTTTGCATTGTTTACTTCCCTTAATATCGATGTTTTGCACTTAATAATCGTGATTAACTTGTGTTTTACTTTTGTAGGTGCAATTCTATTGATTGGTGATAAAATTAAGCTACAAGATGATATTTAAGGATGATTATTTTCTTGGAGAAATTATGAGCGTCAGAAGAACTTTGTTGATAAGGCGTGGGCACGTGCTGTCAACTACGGACCTGCAGTTTTTAGTTTAACGTGTTTTGTATTTTTGGTTATTTTTGTAATTACGAATTTAATGTTTCAGATATTAGTATTTTATTTTAAAAAGAACTCTAGAGGAGAAGAGAGAGAGAGTATTTAAGGGAGGAATCTATTGTGAAAAAGGAGAGACTTTTAGAAAACAAAAGAAATCCTAGATCTAAATTTTTCTCTTCTCTCAATGAAGAACTAAACCTATTTTTCTGGTTGAAGGTTAATGAAGCTTTGATTCATCACTACTGTCAGATCTTTCTTATGCTTTAATTGTTTTATTACTTTTTGGGTATTTGTGTATTCTCTGAATTATTTTCATGATTATGTTTGTTAATTAAGTAATTGGCCACTATTTAATTATCAACTTAATCTATTGTCAATTAAAGGATTCATCGTATGAAGATTTTAATATTTGTGACAAATAACATAGTAGAGGTTGTGTTGTGAGAATAAAAATCTAATTTAAATTAACCATCGTATGTGTTTTTTTATTAGGATTTGGGTCTCTCTGGTTTTTCAGGCTGTCAATTGATTAAATCCTATAACCGTATCTAGGGTTGTCTATTGATTAGGGAAATAACCAACGGTCGTACCTTGGTTATCGACTAGTTAAGGAGAGATTGACTATTAGAGGGTCTCAGTAGCTATAATCGGTCTATTCATAAGTAATAATAATTTATATTTGAATCAATGATCAGTAGTCGAATCAATCTGAGTTAATTCCTTCAACCAGAGCTTTCTCCAATTTGAATTACAACTTTAATTTGTATTCTTGTTATTTTAATTTGATTTCTATTATTGTCAACAATTCCCCCATTTTACGTTTTACATTTTAAAACGATTTAAATAATTACCGATCTCTGTGGACACGACCCTTCTCAATCACTATACACAATTTATTTAGAGTAGGTATTTATTTTTGTTGGCTTCGACAACCATCAAATTTTGGCGTCATTGCCGGGGATTGGAGTCATTTATTTAATCCTTTTTACGTTTTACTTGGTGTATGGTTCATTCTTCTCGTACAGGTAAACTTTCGTTTGATCCTAAAATTGAGAAGACAGCTCACCAACTGAGACAGCAGACGAAGTGAGCTAAGCAACGATCATCGTCGCCTTTGCTTTCTGAAACAAAT
This sequence comes from Citrus medica, assembly GCA_002013955.2. NCBI lineage: Eukaryota > Viridiplantae > Streptophyta > Magnoliopsida > Sapindales > Rutaceae > Citrus > Citrus medica. Next base: position 435,837 of record MKYO02007120.1, read on the forward strand.
ACGGTACCTAATTTAGTTGAATCATCTAGCGATTCAGAAGAACAAGTGATGGATAGACATGCACCTGTAGAAAGAACTCTTAGAGAGTTAGCTGAACCAGACTTGAATCAGCAACCACTCTGCATTCAATATGTAGACTTGGAGGTAAATTTTGAATTAAAGTCTGATCTTATTCATTTATTACCCAAGTTTCATGGTTTTGCAGGTGAAGATCCTCATAAACATCTCAAGGAGTTTCATGTTGTGTGTTCAAGTATGATACCACAAGGCGTGATTGAAGAGCAGATTAAGCTACAATTTAGTACTATTCGAATCCTCATTAATTGTCAGAATTACCAAAGGTGTAACTATTAAGGGAGCTTCCGTTCGTTATAAAATTAGGATCAACAAGTTATACCTCGACCATCCAAATATCTAATATATTTGGGAGATTCAATTATTTACCTTAGTTTTATATATGTTCTTTATTTGTCTGTGAACCTTTAATTTAGTTATACGACATGAGCATCATAAAGGTTCTAGTGGGAGAAGAAGGGCTAGCAGGCAGTGTTGGATCACTTTTCTATTTGTGGAATTAATGCAACTATCAGTAATCATACAATACTATCTTATTGATTTACTGCGAATCGTTGTTAACTTTAATAATTAATTGTATTTTTGTGTCTATTAATCATTGTTTATTTCTACGATTAGCCTCTTTTTAATTTGCTACTCTTTTATGAATTTTAAATTCTCTCTTTCTTTTTCTCTCTTTAATTTCCTTTAATGTATGACATGCATGTAAAAATGAACTATTAATCAAATGGATCCAAAGTTGTTCAAGGCTGCAGCTAATGGCAATGCTGAATCCTTCAAAGATATGGCGAGAAAATTTTGAGAGCTTATTAACAATATAGGCCAGGAGCACGATCCAACATATCAACATCATATGCCTATGAACTGAAAATGTGTCAATCAAGTTCGTAGGGGAAATACTTGAGATATGCCCATCACTACAAACACAAGTTAATGGCAAAGGTGATACTCCACTTCCCGTTGCGGCAAAATTCGGCCATTTTAATATAGCGAATGTTCTTATTAAAAGAGCAGAATTAGAAAAGATGATGAAGAGCTAGAGAGCGGGTTAGAAGCTACCAGGCAGATGATTAGGATGACGAATGAAAAGAAGAATACTGTACTGCACTGCACGAGGCAATGTTTCGTGGCAAAGTGGATGTGGTGAAAATACTGACGAGATAAGTACCTGAATATCCATATTCTGTAAATAATTGCGGCAAAATGCTACTCCACATGGCTGCTGAGTATGAGCACTTTTCTCATAAGATGCTAGCCTTTTTAGAAAATTGCACATCAATGTCCATGAAGGCCCTGTTGAATATGTTCTAGAAATGTTGAAAATGGGCCGAAATGCTTAAAGAGGAAAATGGAAAAAGAAATGTTTGAAGAAGAAAATGAGGAACACGGTTTTGAAAAGGAGGAACACGGTTTTGACTTTCTTGGCAATCATTTTGCTATAAATAGAAGTGCAAATGAAGAGCTTAAGCATTCCATTCAGAGAGCAATTTAGCAGTTGAGAGAGAGTTTAGAGAGCTTGAATTTATGAGCTCTTATTATAGTGATTTAGAGAGTTTAAGTATATTGAGGTTTTGGGAAGTGAGCTAAAATACTACAATACTTGTAACTCCTTTTCACTAGTAAAATATTTCCTTCTATTTTCGCCTGACGTAGGCTAAAAGTCGAACCATGTAATTTCTGGTGTCCTCTATTGTGCTTGTTCTTTATTTTTTCTTCCAATTTTATTTTAGCTTCGTGCTACTTTACCCACCAATTTCCTAAGAGTGGGATCAGAGCTATTGGTTGTATTTTTTAGAGTCGGGTACTATTCACGTTTACGGTACTATTCACAAGAAACAGTGGGAGCGATCCAAGAATTTTACGGTGCAAAGCAGGGAATAGTAGTGTGAGTAAAACAACTGTGTGGTTTTGTACATGTCTAGGAAAATTCTATCACGAAGGCAATAAGAGCTTAAGGAGTCTGGGTTTTAAGTGGGACCATTGTGACCTCTTCAGTCTTTCCCGGGAACTTTCCTGGTGTTCATTCTCACACATACTCACAACTATTCAAGGTGGTATACTAGCTTATGTGCAGTATTTATCAACAAAATGGCGACAAAGTATGAAATTGAAAAGTTTAATGGAAATAATTTTTTGTTGTGGAAAATGAAGATGAAAGCTGTATTGAGGAAAAATAATTGCTTGGCAGTAATTGGAGAAACGCCCATGGAGATAAATGATGACAAGTGGAATGAGATAGATGGTAATGCCATTTTTGATCTACACTTGGCACTGGCAGACAGAGTATTATCCAGCGTGGCAGAGAAAAATACAGCGAAGGAAATATGGGATACTCTTACAAAATTGTACGAGGCCAAGTCACTACACAACAAAATCTTCTTGAAGAGGAAACTCTATACTCTTCGAATGACGGAATCTACAATGGTGACCGACCACATCAACACCTTGAAGACTCTATTTTCACAACTTACAACGTTGGGTCATAATATAGAGGAAAATGAATGTGCAGAGCTTCTACTTCAAAATCTACCAGATTCGTATGATCAACTCATCATCAATCTAACGAACAACAATCCAGTGGACAGTCTAGTTTTCGACGATGTTGCAGCCTCCGTATTAAATGAGGAGAGCAGGCGGAAAAATAAAGAAAACAGACAAGTAAGTTCGCAGCAAGCGGAAGCGCTATCGGTGACGAGAGGGAGATCAACGGAACGTGGCCCCAGTGAGAGTCAAAATCATGATAGATCAAAATCCAGAAGTAAGAAGAATGTTAAATGCTACAACTGTGGCAAGAAAGGGCACGTCAAGAAAGAGTGTTGGAGTAACCAGAAGAGAAAAGAGGGCAAAGAGCCTGAGTCATCAAATGCTCAGGATTGTGTAGCAGGTACCTCAGATGATGGTGAAATTCTCTACAGCGAGGCAACAACTGTTTCAGAAGGCAGAAAATGACTATCTGATGTCTGACTTATAGACTCGGGAGCTACCTGGCACATGACCTCTTGGAGAGAATGGTTCCACACATATGAACCTATCTCAGGAGGATCTATATATATGGGAGATGATCATGCCTTGGAGATCGTTGGTATTGGTACTATAAAAATAAAAATATTTGATGGTACAATTCGCACAATTGGAGAGGTACGACATGTCAACGGCCTGAAGAAAAATCTATTGTCTTTGGAAAAAATTGATAGTCATGGGTACAAAACTCATGTGGAGAATAGAATTATGAAGATCGTTAAAGGTGTGCTTGTATTGATGAAGGCAGAAAAGATCGGTGCTAATCTATTCATGCTTAAAGGAGAAACATTACTGAAGGCTGATACGTGTGTCGCGTCAAATGGAGAAGAGTCAACGATAATGTGGCATCTCAAACTTGATCACATGTCAGAACAAGGTTTGAAGATTCTCTCTGAGCGAAAATTACTTCCGGGGAACAAATCGATAAGTTTACCATTTTGCGAGCATTGTGTTACAAGTAAGCAGCATAGATTAAAATTCAATAGATCTATTGTTAGAAGTAAATCCATTCTAGACTTGATTCATTCTGATGTTTGGGAATCACCGGATATATCCATGGGAGGTGCAAAGTACATGGTGACTTTCATTGATGATTATTCCAGAAGATGTTGGGTGTATCCAATTAAGAAAAAGTCAGATGTATTTCTAGTGTTTAAAGAATACAAAGCGCGGGTGGAACTTGAATCTGGTAAAATGATCAAGTGTTTGACGACAGATAATGGTGGAGAGTATACAGACGGCGAGTTTCTTACTTTCTGTAAGCAAGAAGGTATTCAGAGGCAGTTCACTGTGGCATACACTCCTCAATAAAACGGAGTAGCGAAGCGGATGAACAGAACTCTTACAGAACGGATAAGAGCTATGTTAAAGACTACTGGTCTTCTCAATTCATTATGGTCAGAAGTAGCCAAAACTGCCTGTTATATAGTAAATCGGTCGCCATCTACAACTATTGGGTTGAAGACGGCGATGGAGATGTGGATTGGAAAGCCAACTGATTATTCCTACCTACATGCATTTGGATGTCATGTGTACGTGATGTACAATGCCTAAGAAAGAACAAAGCTGGATCCAAAATCTAGAAGATGTATCTTCTTGGGGTATGCTGATAGAGTAAAGGGGTATCGTCTATGGGATCCCACTGCCTACAAGATCGTTATCAGCAGAGATGTTATTTTTGTAGAAGATCAACTGCAAAGGAAAGATGAGAATGATAGCACTGTAAAAGAAAAGTCAGAAACTGTGCCGGTATATGTGGAAAATAATCCAGAAGATTCAGATTCTTTTGAAGCAGCACCAGAACACGAGGAACAAGAACCAGTCGAGTCCGAGGCTCCAGAAGTTCGTCGATCAACTCGTGAGAGACGACCACCAACGTGGCACTCGAAGTATGTCACAGAGATCAATGTTGCATACTGTCTTCTAACAGAGGATGGAGAGCCTTCAACTTTCCACGAAGCTTTAAACAGCTCAGATGTTGCTTTGTGGATGACAACAATGCAGGAAGAAATTGAAGCTCTACATAAAAACAAGACATGGTAACTTGTACCACTACCATGTGGAAGAAAAGCCATTGAAAACAAATGGGTCTACAAGATCAAACGTGATGGCAATGACCAAGTGGAGCGGTATCGTGCGAGATTGGTGGTGAAAGGATATGCTCAGAAAGAAGGTATTGACTTTAACGAGATATTTTCTCCGGTTGTTCGACTTAACAGTCAGAATAGTCTTGGCGATGTATGCTACATTTGACTTACATCTAGAGCAGTTAGATGTGAAAACTGCATTTCTTCATGGAGAACTTGAAGAAGAAATATATATGCTCCAACCAGAAGGTTTTGCAGAAATAGGAAAAGAAAACTTGGTTTGCAGGTTGAACAAATCTCTATACGGTCTCAAACAGGCGGGAAGGTGTTGGTATAAGAGATTTGATTCTTTCATCATGAGCCTTGGATACAACAGACTCAGTTCATACCATTGTGCATATTACAAGAGGTTTGAAGATAATGATTTCATCATTTTGCGTTGTACGTGGATGACATGTTGGTAGCAGGCCCCAACAAAGATCGAGTCCAAGAATTGAAGGCACGATTGGCTAGGGAATTTGAAATGAAGGACTTGGGACCAGCAAATAAGATTCTAGGGATACAAATTCACCGAGACAGAAATAACAGGAAGATTTGGCTTTCGCGGAAGAATTACTATTACTTGAAAAAAATCTTGTAGCGCTTCAACATGCAAGATTGTAAGTCAATTTCTACCCCACTTCCTGTTAATTTCAAATTATCCTCAAGTATGTGTACTAGCAATGAAGTAGAGAGGAATGAGATGTCTCGAGTACCGTATGCATCAGTAGTGGGAAGTTTGATGTTCGCTATGATATGTACAAGACCAGACATTGTACAAGCAGTGGGAGCAGTTAGTCGATACATGGCGAATCCTGGTGGAGAGCATTGGATAGCTGTGAAGAGGATTCTGAGATACATCAGAGGAACCTCAGATGTTGCATTATGTTATGGAGGATCAGAGTTTACTGTCAGGGGCTATGTGGATTCAGATTTTGTAGGAGATCTTGATAAAAGAAAATCCATTACTGGTTATGTGTTTACACTTGCGGGAGCAGTTGTAAGTTGGGTTTCGAAACTGCAGACCGTTGTGGCTTTATCTACAACAGAAGCAGAATACATGGCAGCTACACAAGCTTGCAAGGAAACTATTTAGCTACAAAGGTTATTGGAGGAGCTCGGACACAAACAACAAAAAATTCCTGTGTTTTGTGACAGTCAGAGTGCCTTGCACATTACAAGGAATCCAGCCTTTCATTCCAGGACAAAGCACATAGGAGTTCAGTATCATTTCGTTCGTGAAGTAGTGGAAGATGGAAGTGTGGATTTGCAGAAAATCCATACCAAAGAGAACCTAGCAGATGTTTTGACCAAGCCAATAAATACTGATAAGTTTATATGGAGTAGATCCTCTTGTGGCCTAGCAGAAACGTAGGCAACATGATTATGGTGAAGCAGAAAGGACGGTGTGGAGATTGATTGTTTTTCAATCTAATCTCCAAGTGGGAGAAATGTTGAATATGTTCTAGAAAGGTTGAAAATGGGCCCTCTTCTAGAAATGTTGAAAATGGGCCGAAATGCTTGAAGAGGAAAATGGAAAAAGAAATGTTTTAAGAAGAAAAGGAGGAACACGGTTTTGACTTTCTTGACCATCATTTTGCTATAAATAGAAGTGCAAATGAAGAGCTTAAGCATTCCATTTAGAGAGCAATTTAGCAGTTGAGAGAGAGTTTAGAGAGCTTGAATTTATGAGCTCTTATTATAGTGATTTAGAGAGTTTAGGTATATTGGGGTTTTGGGAAGTGAGCTAAAATACTATAATACTTGTAACTCCTTTTCGCTAGTAAAATATTTTCTTCTGTCTTTGCCCGTGGACGTTGGCTAAAAGCCGAACCACGTAATTTCTAGTGTCCTCTATTGTGCTTGTTCTTTATTTTTTCTTCCAATTTTATTTTAGCTGCGTGCTGCTTTACCCACCAATTTCCTAACAGGCCCCTACGGAAGGACAGTTTTACGTGCTGCAGTAATGCAGTTGGATTTCCGTAAGTTTGATTATACCCTTTCAGTGCGAATTTGAATATTTAGATCTTTTCCTGTAGGTTTTGTTCATGCTCTTTCATGCCCGCGGGTCTGACAGAATGATTCTCAAGTAATTATATTTAGTTGGTCACCAAATTTAAATCCTGGGACGCTGGTGGTGGATAAACATTGAATTGAATTATAATTTTATTTACCTTTTGGCTCTTTACACTCAGAAATGAATTATCATGCGATGCAACAATTATTTGAAAAAAGGAAGAGTCTGATCAAAGAAACAGACCATTATGGGTAGACTCCAATTCATTACGCTGCATATCATAATCAATATCAACCGATACATGTGCTATTAGAAATTGATCAAACTGCTTCAAATATTACTGAACAAAGATCGAAAGATGACAGCTCTTCATTCGGCAATGGGCCGAGGGCATGCTAGAACAGTTGAAAGACTTCTTTCCCTTACACTAGAATGTTATGAACTGGTCGATAACAGGGGATGGAACTTTTTTCATTATGCAATAGTCAGTTTTTTTTTTAATGATTTAAAAACTCTACTAAAATATCCGTTAGCGAGGAGTCTTATAAATGAGGGGGATGCCAAGGAGAACTCTATATGATTAGGAAGACTTGAACTAACTATCACACTGTCAATAGGCAAAATGTTAGTGTTAGACACATTTTGAAATATGGCTATCCTATCCTGAGCTCAAGGTAATTAATTTGTTAATTCTTTTAACTTATAAATCCAGCTTTCTTTTTCATTACATCATTATTATTTTTTTTAGTTTATGCAATTAATTCATATTCAAATTCAATTTACAGGAGGAAGAATTTGTCCAAAGATGTTGGCAGAGGACAATATCAAGATGGTGCTGTATTCATGACGATAGTGCTAAATTGCTAAGACCAGATCCAAATGCAGTGGCACGTGGGGTAGTGGCTCGACCGGGTTAGCCCAAAAAATAATTCAATATCCCTTAAATTTTATGGTATTTTTAGTTTTAAATCCTTTTCTTCCGTGTCCTTAAATCAATCTTTATTAAAATAACTTAAATATATTTATAGTTAAGTTATTCCGGTTTGGATCCTTTAAAATTCAATATTAAAATAGTAATTTGTCTTTTTACCTACTTTCTTTTGAGCAAGTTTCTTGATGTTGCAATATCTTTTGAATTGTTTTTTTTTTGTTACGTTCACGCAGATAAATACAATAAATTCATAAATTCATAATCTAACCCTGCCTGTGTCAAAATTCCCTAGGTTCGTCCCTAGCTAGATGAATTACAAAAAGATTATCTTGACGTTCCTAAATATGATTACAAAGATATGACAGCGTCCGATGTCGTAGTATAGTAAAAATTACCCTTTAGGACAATGCTTTGCACCTGCCTCGAGGAATTTTCTCTGAGTTCGTATTTGTTGGTCCGATAACAAATTCTTCGTTGTCGGAAGCAACTATTTGGTTTCCGGCTGCAGCCACAAGGTTATGATTGCAACTTTCTTTTTTTAAATAACAAAGAATTCTGTTGTCAAGCTATTGTTCATCACTGTTGAGTTTTTATGGGTGTTGTTGTTCATGCTGAGCTTGTTGTTCATGCTGAGCTGGTCTTTCAAAAAAATTATTTTGTCTCATATTTCCAAAGTAAATGGCCCAACAAATTTGTGCCTTTCTGTATATTTATTAATATGAATACACTTTATAATTGTGAGACTTTTTTTTTTTGTATCAGTTGATACATTAAAAAAAATTAGGGAAAATGACTAACACACTCCCAATGTTTAGGTAAATGGACAAAAACTCCCCAAATGTTTCGTAAAAGATATTTACACCCTCATTCACTAACCGAAACAATTACTTTTAATGGAAATATTAATTTTAATATATAATTACCATTATTCCCTTCTAGCACATAAAAAAAATTATTAAATGTCCAATTTGTCTATATATTATTAATAAAATTACAAATATACCTTCATTACCCAATTCCTCTCTTTAAATTTTTATCAAATTCTCTCTTCAAGCCAAATAAATTTAATCTATTATCAATTTTTATGTCTATTGGATATGTTACTTAATACAATTAAGATAAGATTTTTGTAATTATTGTTGTAACCAGCCTTTTTTTTTATTTTGTTGATTATACAAGTTTAAATGATTGACATGTAGAGAATTGTTATTCTTATGGCATTAATAACTAATTTTATTTATTTTATCAATTTTTATGTCTATAGGATACGTTATTTAATACAATTAAGATAAGATTTTTGTAATTATTGTTGTAACTAGTTTTTTTGTTATTTTGTTGATTATACAAGTTTAAATGATTGACATGTAGAGAATTGTTATTCTTATGGCATTAATAACTACTTTTATTTATTTTTATTTTTGAGTAATGGATTAAATTTATTTGGTTTAAAGAGAGAATTTGATAAAAATTTAAATAGAGGAATTGGGCAATGGGGGTATATTTATAATTTTATTAACAATATATAGATAAATTCGACAATTAATAATTATTTTTTTATGTGTTAGAAGGGTATAACGGTAATTATATATTAAAATTACTATTTCCGTTAAAAGTTGTTGTTTCCGTTAGTAAATGAGGGTGTAAATGTCTTTTTGCAAAATGTTAGGAGGGTTTTTGTCATTTTGTGTGTTTATCATTTTCCCAAAAAATTAACTTGAGAAAAAGAAAATTTAACATTTTTTTTCAGGTCAAGGCAGCTGCTTCTCGAAAAAATATTGTCACTGATTTCTTAGGCTTCTCCGAAGGCTCTTTTCCTTTTGTTTATCCTGGAGTTCCAATTTTCAGGGGTTGTATTTTGTCCGTTGTCGGGCGAGTGGAGCTAGTTAATACTCGACCTAGGGATTGAGTTAGTAATTTTTTTCCCCATTGAAAAAACTTCATCGTTTTGCCTTTGTTTTTCTCAGCGGTCTGTCACCCCATGATTGATTTAACATTTCTCTTGCCAATTAAAAGAGTAAACAAACGTTAACTAAAAAATGTCGAGTGCAAAAAGTCAAACAGATAGATGCACAAAAACTCTATTCTCCTCCACATAAAAGTGTAGCATTTAGATAATAAAGTTACTGTATTCAAGTCATTGTTCAACGCCATTGTGTACAGCTGTTCTGGCTGATTTAGGCTTTTAATGAAACTATATTGACTCATATTTCTAACAAATGGACCATGATTTCAATGTTAAAATACTGAACCTTTCAAGGGTATGGGAAGAGATGCAACAATTGTAACACTTTGAAGTTGTCGGATGGGAATTGCATAATAAGATTGTTCCATTGGAACCATTGTGATACTCGTGTAAATCAATTAAAGGTTCGTGGAAGAATAACGACATATGTTAAACTAAGGTAAAGAATCTCTATATACATAAATAATAGTTAATTAATTAAAAAAAGGTAAAGAATCTCCATATACATAAATAATAGTTAATTAATTAATAAATCACTTAGGGTGCGTTTAGTACATTGTATTATATTATGTTGCATTTCATTATTTTAATACTGGTATATTGTATTATGTTGTATTGTATTAGTACCGTATTATAATAATGTTGTACAATGTTTGGTATCATACTGTACTGCATTGATTTTTTTTTTGTGATTAATTTAAATTAAATATTACATTATACTAATATTTTACATTATATTAATATATTTAAATTGTTTTAATATTTATATTATTATTTATGTTATTATTAATTTTAAATTAATATTATTCATATTTAAATATTTATTATTAGTTATAATAAATTATATATTTATTAATTTATATTAATAATTCTAATGTAAAAATAAAAAATTATATAATATTGTATTAAATTAAAAAGTTGTTGTTATTATTATTATTATTATTATTATTATTATTATTTTATTTTTATTATCATTATTATAAAGCAAAAACAAAAGTTAAAAGAAAAGTCAAAAGCAAAAGCAAAAGCAAGAGAAACAAAAAAAAAGTAAGCTAATGCACAGCCCTTTAATCCATTCTCATATTTTTTCCAAACATAATCTTATCATTAATTTAATATAAACAGTATTTTAATATCCCATAATGCAATGCACCAACCATACTCTTAGATATTTTTCTGTCAAATAAAACATATAAATGTCAATAATTAGTACATGAATGACACATTCCATGTAATCTCATTTTAAGAAGTGATTTAATAAGTAACAAGAAGGCTAAGAGGCAACATTGAATCACTTTTCTTTTGTGGAATTAATGAAGTACTCATAGAGAATTCCCCTATTATTTTATTGTTTGCAGTCATTTGAGAGTCACTTGATTCTTTACCCAACAAACAAAAAGAGCAGAACTGTATATGGAATCCGATCGAAATGTGATAAGGAAGGCTGCAGTATTTAAAGATTGAGGATATGGATATGCAGACTTTTTCAATGTTAAAGACAAAACAAAAGAAGAAACCATGGTCAGCTTTAATAATTAATTGGTATATATTTTTTTTGTCTGAGTTCTTAAAAATATTGCGCCACAGTTTAATTAATTATTAATTAAACATACAAGCACACAATTGAGAAATTGATTAGTTTGCCAACGAGAATGACTAATCTCAATTTATTTATTTATTTAACTAAAAGAGCATGAGGAAGAAATCAAGGTTAAAAATGTTGATTCTTGGCTTGTCAAAAGAGTAAGAATTAATGTCGATACTTACCTTGTCAAAAAAGCAAGAATTTAAGAAGTGTGAAAAATACTACACTTTTCAAGTCATATATACATACATGTCAGGTTTAGAAAAAGATCTATGAGTACCTCCGAGATATTCGGTACCCTTATCTAATAGATCAACTTCGCCAACATGAATCCCGTTTCCATTGAGACTGAGGAAGCTCCGTCATTGGACGGCAATGGTGAAATTAAGCAGCCAATGGACCCAAATTTTTTAAAAGCTGCAGCTGCGGGCAATTCGGAACCGTTCAAAGACATGGCAAGAGGGGTAATTGAGAGCTCGTTAACAGCAAAGACCACAATCCTGCATATCAACATCATATCCCAAGAAAGAGAAAACGTGTCAACGAAGTTCGTAGAACAAATACTTGAGAAATGCCCACCGCTGCTACTACAAGTTAATGCCAAAGGCGATACTCCACTTCACGTTGCGGCAAAATTCGGTCATTCTGATATAGTGAGGGTTCTTGTGGAAAGAGCAAAACTACCTCAACATGAAAATGAAGAGCTAGAGAGCAGGGTAGGAACTGCCAGGCAGATGATTAGGATGACAAATAAGGAGAAGAATACAGCACTCCACGAGGCAGTGTGTCACCAAAACGTCGATGTGGTGGAAATACTGACGAAAGAAAACCCTGATTATCCATATTCTGCAAATAATTACGGCAAAACGCCACTCTACATGGCTGCTGAGTCTTGGTCTTCTAATATAGTGCTTGCCTTATTGGAAAACAGCACATCAGTGTCTCATGAAGGCCCCAATGGAAAGACGGCTTTACATGCTGCAGCAAAGGCATTTCTTTTCGGTAAGTTCAGTTATACCCCTTTCAGTAGGAATTTCAATATTGATATCTTTCTATTAATAGATTCTTTCCATAATGTTCAACTGTTCAAGTAAATACACCCTTTTAATTCATTAATAAATTATTAATTGTCATAAATTTAATCAGGATAAATTGTCAGATATAAATTAGTATTTTAAAATGCTATGATATCCCACATTGAGGAGAAGTAAGAGCAGTTGAATTTGGTTTGAATTAATTATTTGGTTGAATTGCTTACAAATTAGAAGTGAATAATTCAATTCTATTTATCATTGAATCAAATTGTGAGACTCATGATGACTAATTTAAATTAAATTAAAAAAAGTAGATGACGAGTTCATATTTGAGTTAGGAAAAAGTTATATAGTTTTGATACATGTGAAGCCTTTAAGGTGGGTTAGATAGTTCAATTGTTTTTAATATTGTTACTGCTATCTCATCTTTGTTCACCAATTTATTTTCTTTTACTATTTTAAATTGTTGTCCTTGAGTGCATGTAATGAACTACCCCAAATTTTAAGGGTGAATCTAACTACAGCTCACATATAAATTTAGATATCTCTTTACAATCGATAACAACTCAACTCTCAAATAGAATTATTAAACTGTATCGGAAGAAATTTAAAATTTTGTCAAACCATCTACTATCTTCAATTCCAATTTTCCTCCTTACTCATCATGAATCAATTTTGATTTTTGGGAATCACAATAAAGTATAATGAACTCAGTAAGCATATTGTTTTTCATATACGAAAATGCATACTTACTTATATATAATGCAAATGGATAACGTGCTATGGTCGTTTAAAAGTATTGTAAAACAAATTCATTAAAATTTCTTTTGCCACATTCAAATTTCACACTATTCAAATTACGTATTTCAATTACTGCTCCCTAGGACTCTCACTTAACATTCATAATTTTGGTCTTCATGTAAACGTCCTTCACTCACATATCTCTTAGACATTACATCTACAGTGTCCACTAAGCGAGTAATGAATTCAAGAAACTAAGCAAAACCGAAAAATTTTCTTTCTTTTTTTAAAATCAATTTGCTAAAATTCACTTTCTTAATTTCTAGAAAACATAATGCAAATTCATATTTATATCAATGAACTTTCACACATACATAATAACAACACATCACATAAATATATGGGCAAATCATATAAATTCATATATGTACATATTAAAATAAGCTTTTTAAACACGTTAAATATATACATATTTTTTTATTATAATTCATTTAAAAGTATAGTTTACTTATTCAGGACATCCTCAAGTAGCAAAAGTGTATTGATATTATCTGTTTAAAACTAATAAGAAAACTCATAAGATATCATTATGTCCTTATTTGTAAGTTACTAAAATATCTCCTAAAATTACCAAATTACCCTTAAAAATCATAAATTACCAAAATGCCTGCTGCCGGTAAATGGTGACTGGAATTCAAGCGGCAATGATAGAAAAAGACAACGAAGGAACTTCAGCTCGCTCTTAATCCAACGGTGGCAGCGGTGTGGTCCGACGCGCAGCCATGGTGCATGATCGAGCTTCGACAACAGTGAAACTTCAACGGCTGATCGGCGACAAATCGGCTAGTCTGTTTGATGGTCAGAAATTGAAGTGATTGCCATAAAGAACAAATCCTAGGTGACGACATGACCGAAATCCGGTAAAAACTTGCCGATTTGAGTCGTCGCCCTCCATGACTTAACAATGATGATGAGGAAATGACCGGCGCCGTCTGGGAGTTCGGTTGATACCCTCCATCGGCGGAGATGTGGCCGGAATCGGAAGCAACGATTCAGGTTTCGTGAACGGGTTAACCCGACCCGTTTCCTCTCCCCTCTGACCCGATCGCGCACGTTCTCTCTCTCTCTCTCAATTCACTTAATCTGGTTAATGACTGAATAGCTTTAGGAGAATTAATTTTTTTGAATAATGACAAAAATAATCTTAATTTATGAAGAAATTAAGCGTTGATATGAAGGAATTAATTTTTCTACCGTGAAATCTTCCTAAAAAAACAATTAGTCTTTAGAATTGCAAACGTAATGAAAATTGGTCTTTTGGATAACTAAGATAGGGAAAGGTTTTTTTTTTTTTTTTAGATTTACCAAATTAGTCCTTAGAATAGTGCTTCAAACATGTCTTAATGAATTTTGCAAAAATTGTTATTTCTAGATGCAAAATCAGGGAAATGACAAAGTTACCGATCTGAAGCCATTATTCATCACTCATCGTGTGATTGGTGTTGGTGTTGTTGCTTTAGACTTCTGGCTGATTTGTAATTTAAAAAACTATTTTTTTTCCTCATATCTCCAACATAAATAGCCCCAAAATTTAGGCCATTTCTGGATATTTACTTTTATTAAAAAAATTGTTATTATTTGATTTGTCTTCTGTATTCTCAGTTGATGATGCATTACGAAAATTACTTGAGAAAAAGAAGAATCTGATCAAAGAAACAGACCAATATGGGTGGACTCCAATTCATTACGCTGCATACTATGGAAATTACAGGACGGTAAATTTACTATTAGAAATTGATCAATCCGCTTCGAACATTGCTGACAAAGATCGACAGATTACAGCTCTTCATTTGGCAGCGGGCCAAGGACATGCCCGAACAGTTGAAGCAATTATTTCCGAAAATCTAGAATGTTACGAGCTGATCGATAACAGGGGATGGAGGAATTTTCTCCATTATGCTATGGTTAGTTTTGGTGTTAAAGAATTAAGAAATCTTCTTGAAAATGATCCGTTAGCGAGGAGTCTTATAAATGAGGAGGATGCCATGGGAAACACTCCCTTCCATGTGCTTGCTGCAGTCCGTCCAAATGAATTCATTGAAGTTATGATTAGGAATGCTCAAGCCAACTATGACACTGTCAACGAACAAAATGTTAGCGTTAGACACATTTTAGTTTATGGTTATCCTGAGCTCAAGGTAATTATTTAATTTGTTCTTTCAACTAAATTATTAAATTTAATTTTTTTTAAGCAATTAATTAATATTCAAATGTAAATTAATTACAGGAGGAAATCCAAAAATTATCCAAAGATGTTGGCAGAGGACAATATTCAAACGGTGTTATATGCATAAGAGAACCAGAAGACCTTGCAGTGCAAAAGTATGTTACTAAAGAAAATTACAAGGATACGAGAGCATCGCATTTGGTAGTGGCTGCACTCATAGCAACAGTAGCCTTCGCAGCAGCTTTCACCGTTCCTGGCGGTTATAGAAGCGAAAATGGAACTGCAATCCTGAGGAGAAATAAAGCTTTTCAAGCATTTATAGTAGCAGATTCCATTGCCATGGTCTTTTCTCTTTCTGCCGTCTTTACTCACTTCTTGATGTCTCTTATAATAGAAGAAACTAAAGATTTTAATGAGGCTCTGTTAGTCGCTTCCTTTTGCTTCACCTTATGGTCCATGGCAGCAATGGTGATTGCATTTGTTGCGGGCACCTACGCAATGCTAGCACCTTCTTTAGGCCTTGCTATTATCACTTGTTTAATTGGCCTGAGCTTTTTCTTGCTTGCGATTTGGATCATCAGATTGTCTACTAAAGAGCGGGACGATTGATTATAGTAAGTCACCATCTTTGTTTATCAATAAAATGGTTGATTTTAATTTTAACATAAACATTAATTAATTTACTCTATTTTTGCTAATAATGAATCATTATTTTAATTGTACATCGATCACTGATCTTCTAATGAAAATCAAATTTGAGATCCAGACCGATCTATTTTGCTGTCAATGATTAGATCGAACTGGTGAGAGGAAGTCAAAATCAAATTTAATATTTCAAATTGTTTGTACTTTCTTATGTTGATGGAATAAAATCTTGATTAATTTGTCAAAAAAAAGAATTGAAAAGATTTATCTGTTCATATAGTGCGTCATGATAAATTTTCAATTAGACATGAGTAAAAAAAATTCATGATGCATGTTTTAGGGTGGTACGTATATATATTTCTGTCCAATTAAATTAGATAGGAGTATATTTCTCCTCCATTAATATGAGTAGAGCAAATTATTTTCCCTAAAATTTACCATTCAATAGAGATAATGATACATCATTTTAAAATCAAATCCTACATCACCAAATGAGTTAAATTAAGACGGAGAAAGACCAAAAGGGAGGGACGTTACTTTGAAGGAATTATTGCAACCATTGAAAACTAATAAACGAAATGGTTGAGGCTTCGGAAGCTCAGGCACATGATGGGCCAGGTTCTGTTCAACCCGTCCAAGCTTGAAAGGGTTTTTATGAGCTTAGGCTTGAGCCTGGACTTGTCCAAGCTTAGCCCATTTTCCATGCCTTTTTGGTCCCACCACTGAATAGAGAGGAATCCCAACTCCGAACTAGCATGATCATCTGCTTTCTTCTGAATTCCATGGAAATATGTGCAAACCAAAAACAAAGTCGACTTTGGATTCCTAAAGATTGTGTAAAACAAGCACATGAGCCGCTCCATGGCCCAAAAGGCGATTTTTGGACCATGATAAAGCAGGAAGGCAAAGTGCCATTACTTACCATTATACTTTAGGTAAAGTCTCTATATCTCTCGACCTTAGCCGTGAGATTTGATCAATTAAAATTATAATTTAGGTGATGTTTTGAGATAATATTACAACAATTGTTTTTAATCGAAATTAATTACTTTAAAATAAACTACCAAATATAAGCTTTCAAATTTAATATTCACAAATTCAAATGAATTAGGTTTATGATATATATCACAGAGGACTTACTTCTATAAACCATTTAATCTATCACATATAGCGTCAACTGTACTTGATTTGGTTTTCCTTAGCCACATGCTTATACATACTAATTTTAATAGGATAATTGATAACTAAGTCCTTAATGTTTATCTAAGATTAAACTACCTCAAAAACTTAGCCGAGTGATTTTTAAATAATTTTACTTTATTAATTATCCGATTTCAATCCTATGGAAGGTTGAGGGAGAAAAAATTGATTTGTGTTGGCTGAGGTAGATTCTTTTTAAGAAGCAGTAATTAGAAAAAAATTAATATATTTATACAGATGACAGCTAGTTTTGTAGGTAAATTCTTTTGTAAAAATCTTTAATAAATTTCAACAAGGTATTCAATATGTGAGAGATTTGAGATGAATTAGAATGAAACTAAAAAAGAGAGTTTCTTTCATAACATATTTATAGTGCGTTTCTTAGCTATGAAACCTAATAGGTAAGAATCATAATGAGTTGGAATCAAAATGTAGAAGAATAAATTGTCTACTTCAACTACAAAAATCGAGACTGAAATCAATAGTATTCTAAACTTAATGTGTTCACTTTGTCTTAAAATCAGAATAGATGGCTGTAAGTTACCAAAATGGAGTAAAAAGAAAGTTTTAATTTTCAATAAAGCTAAACAATTTTTACTCTTTATTCTCATTTCTCCATTCTTATTCCCACCTCTTTCATCTAAATGAAATTCCTACTCATTTCTAAATTTATGAGATTCACTCAAAATTTATTTATATTTTTATAAGTAAATATTATTAATAATTCTCATTCCTCTTTTTTTTCCCTAAATCCTAAAAATAAACGCATTAATTAATGACATTCATTCCATCAACAAAATCATGTGGTTGTCCTAAAATTGATCTAAGAACCCACATTGAGAATTTGTTTCCTTCTAACTTTTTTTTAACTTTCAAAAGACACGACTCCACTCCCGCAATCAACCAATGGCAAGTGGATAGTTGCTGGCTGTGAGGAAGCCATTTTGGATTTGGTGACTGTCACCCTTATGAGTTATGACTACAAAAAAGGAAAGTGGCTGAAAAAGCAAATGACTCTTTCCAAAAAAAAAAAAAATTGACCGTAAATTCTCTAGTCTCTACTCATTCTAAGTTAGATTCTCTCGTTATTAGACATGTCACTTGTAACTATAAGTTGCATCAGGGGGCCTATCTCCCTACCAAATAACCAAAACGCGCAATAAAAGAAAAGAAACAGAGAGGGGGATTCGTGAAATACTGAAAATTATGGTCATAATAAATTTTAATTAATATATGTACCACAACTGCTATAACCTAGGAACCTCTTAAGATTGGGCTATTCATATGAGGCCACAAGGCATGACTAAAGAGCAGATTAAGCTGCGTGCTTTTCTGTTCTCTTTAGATGGGCTAGCTAAAGACTGGTTGTATTACTTGCCTCCTGGATCGATTACAACGTGGAATGGTTTGAATAAGCAGTTCCTCGAGAAGTACTTTCCTACTTCAAGAGTTGCCAACATCAGAAAAGATATTTGTGGGATCAGACAACTTCCTGGGGAGACTTTGTATGAGTATTAAGAGCGATTCAAACAATTGTGTGCCAGCTGTCCTCAGCATCAGATTTATGATCAACTTCTTATTCAATATTATTACAAAGGACTGTCATTAATAGATAGGAGTATGATAGATGCTGCTAGTGGAGGTGTGTTGGTGAACAAGACCCCTACTCAAGCAAGAGAGTTGATATCAAATATAGCTGCCAATGCAAAACAATTTGGCAACAGGCAAGATCCCACTTCAAGGAAGGTGAGTGAGGTAAATATTTCTTCTGTTGAACAACGTTTATATAAAATTACTTCTCTTGTGGAAAAGTTTGTTGTAGGTAATGTGCAACAGGTGAAGACTTATGGTATTTGTTACAATATGGGTCACTCAACTGATATGTGTCCTACACTTCAAGAAGAACCCGTTGAACAAGTCAATGCAGTTGGAGGATTTCCATGCACGCCTCAGAGGAGGTATGATCCTTATGCACAAACATACAATCTGGGATAGAAGGATCACCCCAACTTCAGTTATGGAGTAAGGCCGTCAGGATTTCCACAACAATACCCACTAAGACAACCAACCCCTCCACAGTCAAACTCCAAGTCAGGTATATCTCTTGAAGAAATTGTTAAATCACTTGCGACTAACACTCAGCAATTTCAGCAGGCAACTACAACAAGCATTCAGAATTTGGAGAGCCAAATGAGTCAATTGGCGACTAAAGTGAGCCGTTTGGGGTCTCAAGTATTAGGGATATTGCCTTCACAATCTGAGGTGAATCCAAAGCAAAATGTTAGTGCTGTCCTCTGTTGTGCAAATTTTGTTGAACTCGTAAGCGCACGAATCTATTGTAGAATAGACTAATGGTGACGAGTGTCGATCCCATGAGGAGGTGGATTTTAATTGTGTGTAGAATTAATTTTGTAAATGGGTGGTTCGATTTTGTGGTTAAAGTGACTTAGATTATCCTAAAATTGGAATTGAAATGGCGAGAATAAATTCTAAAAATTGGAATTGAAATAGCGAGAATAAATTGAAGAGAAATCTATTAAAATGATGTACTTGGGTATCTGGATCCGTATCAACATGCACCATGGGCTAAATATTCTTTATTAATACCAATTAAATCATGAGGGGGGAATCCACACCTCATGAACCACGCTCTAATCAATACGATGCTAAGGGTTTATCGTGCCAAATAATAATAACCTTATACTAGGGAGTTGGTGAAACCAGGGCGGGACTAGACAAGATTATTATTATTTGTCAACGAGAAGTCAAAACATCCACAAAAACTAGAGGGGAAGAGAAAATAAATTTACCAAATAAAGCCCATGACACATGTTGAGACTTCACCTTCAACCCAAGCTTGAAAGAAAATTAGCCACTCATAATTGAACTAGGGGTAAAATGGAAATTTATTAAAATACATAGAAAATACAAGATGGAGAGGAAATTACAGAAAATAGAGTCCAAAAATGGATTCAGAGGTATCAAATTAGGGGGGGAAGGCCCCCTTTTTATAGATACATTGAGTAAATCATGGCCATCGGATTAAAACAGTTTGGACGCTCAGGATTGCGCCACGTCATCAGTCAACAGTACGCGTGAACAGTATGCGGTAACACAGTTTGACCCGGGTGAACAGTGACACGGTTTGGTTGAAAATAATCATATGTAATGCATGTACCGTACGCGAGATTT
The DNA here is from genome assembly GCA_002013955.2 of Citrus medica. NCBI lineage: Eukaryota > Viridiplantae > Streptophyta > Magnoliopsida > Sapindales > Rutaceae > Citrus > Citrus medica. Next base: position 456,093 of record MKYO02007120.1, read on the forward strand.
TTGGTCTACTAATATGCTACCACGTCATCGATCAACAGTGTATAAGAATTTTAGTCCAACAGGATCATCACACCTCATCAATCAATGCCACATCATCGGTCAATGCTACGTCATCGATCTGTCTATGTGAACAGTGTCGTGAACAGTAACGTAGACAGTACCGTACATGTGAATAGTGCCATTTTTCCTTTTATGCTCCTCCTAAGGTTTTCGACCATCCTGAATTCAAAAGTGATGTCCGTTTTGCCGTTTGATCTCTCGTTTATTGTGAAATGACTATGATGCCCCTAAAATACATAAAATATTTAATTAAAATAAAACACACAATTAAATTACAAGAAGCTAAAATACATAAAAGTAAGGGTTGTTAGTAAGACTTGAAATGTAAAATGACGGTTTTCTCCTTTATAAATATGCATTTTCTAACACTCAATACACCCTTCAACTAGCTTATTTCTAGTCCCTAGCAAATAAAGCGAAAACAAAATTCAAATCCAAAATAATTTTTTTTAAACACTCGTGTTTATTCAATCAGACTAACGATAACAATCAAATAAAAGTATAAGAATTATCTTCAGTCTAAAGAAACATCACACCCACATCAACCATCCACATGAATCAGCCCAGTAGACTTTGTCATAGTTACTTTTAAGAATGACATGTCAAACCCCAAAATATCACTGGAGGTAGCGACACTCTCACAAAGAAATTAAACCCAATAAAAATAGTCACTCCAATAAATGGTAGTTGAGAGAAAATGATCAAGAAGTGATATCACATGCTCTCACCAAGATGAAAGAAATATGCCCTTAGCTTAGAAATAATACGATCTCAAGTCAAACAAAAATGCTAGTCAACCCAATTTATTTTTCTCTCTTTTTTTATTATTTTTTTATTATGCACCACTACATCCTTTTAGCCCATATAACTAGCTTCTACTTCAGACTATAGTTCCCTAAAATCAAGGACTTTTATTAGGACGTAATGTAGGCTAGGGACATGGCTAACAAAGAAGGGAAATAAGGAAAATAAAGTGTATATTTGAGAAAAATGCAGAGGAATTTTTTTTTTTTTGGAAGTTGCAAAGTGGATTTCACCTATTATTGTTATTTTTTTAACAACAATTTTTTTTTCTTTTTTTTAAGAAACAACAATTTGTTTTTATTTTTTTTTGAACTAGGCATAACTTTACTGTACAAAATATTTATTTACATTTTTCTCAAACATAAATAGGTGACGGATCTTGTAAGATATTGGGTAATACTCCAAATCGGAGTGGGTCAAGATGATAAGTTGACAAAGAAAAGTTTTTGTTTTTTTTAAAGGCTCAAAAGGGTTAACTATGGATATTTCATAAAAAGGGATGGCAAGAAAGGCTCAAACGGATCAAAGATGACCTTTCCATCATCTTTTAGGGCTCTAAATAATCTTTCATATCAACTAGTTAGATGGGCCTCCAAATGTAGCAACACACTTTTTTTTTTAATTTTATAATTTTTTTTAAGGGTTAACTCAAAAGAAATCTGGAGATCGTGTATACAATAATAAACTGCTAAGCTGTATAAAGAATGGGCAAAAAGGTTACTCTCCAAGAAAAATAATAGGCTCAAAAACTCACTTGGTACTTATTATGACATGTTCATTCTTTCAAGCAACTATATTTGTCTCCGACATCAACATGCAGAGTAGCAAACATAGCGTAACATCACTTCAGGCTAAAGATAATACAAATGCTAAAATTTGAAATTCATCATGTCATCCAATGTTAAAACAAATCAAATTTTTTTTTTTAAACAACATCCTACCCCCCAACCTATTCTAAACATGAAAGGAAAATATACATGCAGAAATGTGAAAATGATGCAGAAAAACTACTTAGAAAATGATAGAAAATGAAAATGTGTTTTTTTATTTAACTTAAGAAGATGCGTTTCTAGAGGCACTACACTTCATATTCAGCCTTCTTCGACTCAAAAAAAATTTGAAAATGTATATTTTATAAAGGAGAAATAAAAAAGAAGAAAAATGAACATCAAAACATAACAAATAAAAAAGAAAATGTCTGAATTTTTTTTTATTTTTAATTTTTTTTTGTTTTGTTTTTTTTTTCAAATGATGAAGATGTGTTTCTAGAGTCACTACACTCTATATTCAGCCATTTTCAACACAAAAAGTTAGCAACGGTTAGTTTCTACAACAAAAAATTAGTAAAAACTTAACTAAGATTCCACAATTGTCGACTATTCTCTCCCCCCAACCAGAACGAAACATTGTCCTCAATGTTGTAAAGGAAAGACGTAGAGTTGAGAAGACATCACCTGGATGGTGCAACACAGAAGAAAATATTTACAAGTGGAGAGTTAAATCTAATTTGTACTTATTACTGTGGCTACTATTACCGTCATCATTTGGACACTCCAACACAAAGGTCCAGGGGTCTGACTCCGGTTTATAAGCTTGTAACATATCAAGTAGCTCATTAGCAGTATGAGCACAAATAAAATTTTTTTTTCACATTGGAAGGAATAAAATAGTTTTTTATTGCATGGTTAAGAAATGCGATGAACCCATCATAAAAATTATTGACATTTAACAAACCGATGGGTTTCTAGTGAATGTGCAGATGGGCCCAAGATGCTAGTGTGATAAGTGCCTCTAGTGATGCAAGATCTCCTGGAAGGAAAATAAAAGTATAAGCATGATTAAGCATTTTAGTTATTCGTTCTTGCATACCTGAGACGACTAACTCTTCTCCAGTCGATGAGTCAGACAAACTGCCCAAAGGTTTTAAGACTCTTGGGATGATGCCTAACACTTGGCTTCCTCTGATAAAAGCAGCTTCTGAGACCAATTTTGATAACCCTCGGTTACCTCCTCCAAACACTAAGTGTAATTTTCTCTCTGCTATGCTTCGACCAAGATCTATGGCTGCATCAACGAACTCTTTATGTTTGCCATAGGTAAATCCAGAAAGCACATAAATGTTCTTGAATTGTCTATTGGGAGTAACTTCCAATGGAATATTTCTCAAAAATAATTTTTGAGTGCTTAACAAAAAGTCATATTTAAGAATCTTGGTGACAGTGGATCACAACTGTGTATGAGGTGGTATGTCAGTGTCAAATAACGCGTAAAGCACATGACTAGCGAGTCAAAAAGGAAATAGTAAAAAGAAAAAGAAATAATGATAAAATAAAATTATTAAAGACAATAATGCAAATGATAAAACAATAGTGAAATAAAATAACAGTGAAGTAAAAGGATATTTATAGGTAGTTGTGACTGTGGCTCACATCTTCCTCTGGTTTTACGTCCAGAAACGGCTTGACCGCCCTCTATGGGTTGATGATAGGCTTCCTATCTAGTTTTCTTATAAACTAGCAAACATGGTCGTTTATAGTCAGCTTCCCGAGACTATATCGTGCATGCTCTTTCTGGAATAATGGCCATAACTGGAGAATCGCTCCTTGCACATATCCACTGGGATGCGTTTCAAAAGACAGAAAGATATCATCCAATGACTCCTTATTCAAGCCATCCCTAATGAATTGAATCTTATCTTCTCTGTTATCAGACACCATTCCTAAAGAACATGAGTTTTTATTGCAACTCATTCTGGCACACTTAGGACAAGCAACAGAAATTCTTCGAGCTCGTTATTTTCTTGCATAATTTTCTTTACCACAACCAGGCATGTTTGCAATAAATTTTGGAGGTAACTCACCTGCCAATCGTACTTTAGCCTCGATTAACCAGCGGATGTCTGCAAGTATGTTATTCCTCATGAGTAATCGCATGCATTCGAACCGAGCTTTATAGATTGTAAGGAGGGCATTCTGAGGGAGTGAAGGGAATTGCTTGTGAAGCTTCGCTAGAATCTTGTTTCTGTCCATACCTTTGCCTCAGAATATCAGTTATTATGGGAAAACTGAAGTAACTGACTTGATTGTCACGGAGTATCGTTATCTGCCACTTCACCGGGGTAACAAACTAAAGCACACCAATAGAAAAATAAATTAAAACACACAAAGAAAATTAAAATCGTCCTCTTATTGAATTTACCTCAAGCTCTAACTGGATGTTGTAAACACTTCTCTCGATGTCTCTGAGTTGGCTTTCTAAATTCTCAACATAAGCTACTAACTCTGGTGCTTGTAGAGCCCAAATGCTATGTGTTCTACAAAATCGAATCTGCCTTTTTAGATGAGATTTTACACTTTGAAGTGGTTTAAGAATGTTCAGGAGGAACGGTTTAAGCATGGTACTCATGATTAACAATGATAAGAGAAAACTTAATGGTTAAACAAACACACTTATGCAAAAATAATTTCAATTAGAAAAAGAATAATAAAAAGAAAGAAAGAAAAGAAAAAAAAATCAAATCATCGAAAAGAAAAAAATCAATTCAAATCTGGTGGGTCATTCAAATTTATTTCGGTGTCTTCTCCATGTGATTGGTACTCTAGATATGGCTTTAATCTTTGACCATTAACTTTAAACGTGACACCGTTATTTGGGTCCTTAATTTCAATTGCCCCATGTGGAAAACAGTATGAACAATAAAGGGGCTAGACCATTGAGAGTGTAACTTACCTGGGAATAGGTGCAAGCGAGAATTGAATAAAAGTTCTTTCTAACCTAGAGTGAAAGATTTTCTCATAATTTGCTTGTCGTGAAAGACTTTCATTCGTTGCTTGTAAATCTTGGCATTTTTGTACACATCATTGCGAATTTCTTCAAGTTCTGCCAGTTGTAATCTTCTTTCTGAGCTGGCTTGCTGCATGTCAAAGTTGAATTTCTTGATGGCCCAATATGCACGATGCTTGAGTTCAATAGGTAGGTGGCAAGCTTTTCCATACACTAGCCTGTAGGGTGACATCCCAATCGAAGTCTTGAAAGCCGTTCTAAATGCCCATAATGCATCATCAAGTCTTAATGACCAATCTTTTCTGTCTGGCCTCATCGTCTTAAAGAGTACGTCATTTGTTGATGTCTTGACATATATGATTGAAGTTATCTCATTAAAATCTTACTAGGCAAAACGCTATTGGATAAAAACAGATGGAGCTATTTGAACCCACTGTTGTGAAAATTTTAATGTACTAATCCAATAAGGATTAAGCAAGTCAATAACATTATATAAAGGCAAGAGAGTAGCCACCAGGAGGGGGGGTGCAAACGCAAGGCAGAAGAGGGGAGAAAAGGACGAGTGCAACAGTTCGGCTTCATGGCTGATTTGATTTATTTTGTTGCTCCCAATTCAAGTATGTCTAGCTAATTTTCTTATACTGAGGTTAAGGATGAAACTCTATTCAATGAAATAATTATCTTTTTATTTATTTAATTTCCTATATATGTACTTTGATGATTATGGTTTTTATTTCACATGATTAATTGGATGTTAGTAAAATCTTTTCATCAATTCTGTCATGCATTATTGATTGTTAGGATTAATATTTGATTAAATCTATGCCTGGATTTATAAAGTTTGTACATGATTATCTTTGATTCTATATCTTTTATTAAATTGTTTACATAGAGTGCTTAGGAAACTTTGACTCTTTGTTATTCAATATGTTTACATGGGATGCTTAGATGTCATACTATTAAGCAGAAAAAGAACCTACATTAGATTTAATTACTTGGGCTTAATTGTTATATCCATGAGATGACATAGATTGATTTCGAGTTGTCACTCTAAAATTGGGGATTAATGAATATTTAGATAATTACTAGTTGAATAGTGGTGGATTCTGAAACCTTGGTAATTTCTATCTTATTGAATTCTCTTTTACTTTAATTATTTTCTTAGTTTAATTTCTTTTAAAACTCAATTTGCTCACCTAGGTTAGAATTAATATTAATTTTAGATTTAAATTAGACTTTTCAATTTATAACAATCCCTATGGGATCGACCTCGTTACCACTACTCTATTTCTAGATTCGTGCGCTTGAGAGTACATTAAAATTTTCACAACAAGTTTTTGGCACCATTGCTGGGGATTGTGCTAGAAAGTCAGTTTAATCTAGGTTGATTTGATTCTTCCACTAATTATAATTTAGGTTGTCTTTTCTTTTCTTTTAGTAAAAAAAAAACACAAAAAAAACTTTTATTTGTCATTAAATTCATTGTTTGATTGTTTGATTTCTTTTATTTTTAAATTTCGTTTATTCTCATTATTGTGGGTTTATTTTATTTTATTTTTCTTTCTTTCCTTGTCTAGTTAGTTTATGAGTGTTTGGGAACGTGATTCAACAAATCGTTTAGTTAAAAGAGAGTCGAAACTTGATAGTAGTCAAGCTAGTTCTTTAGAAGAGATGGATGACCCAAATAGACTATTGCCAATACTTCCACCAGTGCAAGCAGAGAAAACCCTTAGAGAATACTTTTCACCACTTGCAGCCAACCAACCAACCATCTTGTATTGTGTTGCCACAAACTACAGCAACACACTTTGAACTTAAGCCCTCTGTCATTCAACTTTTGCCATCCTTCAATGGGTTAGAGAGAGAGGATCAATATTTGCGCATTAAGGAATTTCTTGACATATGCTCTACATTCCGTTTTCAAAATTTTAATGATGAGTCAATTAGGCTTCGTATGTTCCCTTTCCCATTAAAAGACAAAGCAAACGCTTAGTTGAATTCACTTCCTGCTGGATCTATTAGTACATGGGATGAATTGAGTAATAAGTTTCTCACCAAGTTTTTCCTTATGTCTAAAACAAATGCCCTTAGGAGAGAAATAAGTGATTTTTATCAAAGAGAGGATGAGCAATTTTACGAGTGTTGGGAAAGATTCAATGATTTACTCCTCAAGTGTCCCCACCATGGTTTTGAAAAATAAGACTTATACAATGCTTTTATAACGGTTTAACCATGTCAAATCGTCATATGGTAGAGTCTATGAATGGTGGGAGATTTTTGAACTTACATGAAGGGGCCGTATGGGATTTCTTTAATTCACTTTCTGAAAATTCTCAACAGTGGGATTTTTCAAATCAAAGGGAAAAATTATCTCAAGTTTCTAGAAAGGGTCTATACAAAGTGAAAGATGACTTTGATGTGAAAGCCACTCTAACTACACTTTCGAGGAAAGTAGATGCCTTAGCTCTGAACCAATCCATGAATCATCATCCTAGTGTAGCTAATGAGGTTTGTGCTATTTGTTCTAACTTGCCTCATACAGCACAGAATTGTCTATCATTACCAGTCTATCCAGAAGCTTAGTCTGAGCAGGTACATGCCTTACAATCATATGAAAAAACCTTCAATAGTCCATATTCATCCACATATAATCCTAATTGGAGGAATTACCCTGATGTTTCTTGGAAACAAAATCAACATTTGTCAAACCAAGGAGGACAACAATTTAACATGCCCAATCAATAATTTGTCCCTCCTAACCAAGTATATCCTCCTGCCCAACAACCTATGTCTCAATTTGTTGCACCCCAACAAAGAAAGCCTTCTTTAGAGGATACACTTCAAAGTTTCATTCAGTCAACCCAACAAGCTTTTCAGTCAAACACTCAAGCTATTCTAAAGCTTGAACATCAATTGGGTTAATTAGCAATTACTGTAGCAAAGAGAGAAAAAGGAAAATTTCCAAGTCAACCAATTCCTAATCCCAAAGGAGTGTATGAAGTTGGATCGAGTTCAAGCCATCAGCATGAAGAAGCAAAATCTCTTACGACCTTGAGAAGAGGAAAATTATTTGACAACAAGGTGGAGGTTCCAACAAGGAAGACATCTGAGCCTACTTCTTCAGAACCAGTTCCATCACAAGACTCATCAACAAATGATCCAGAAGAGAGTGGCCCACCAGCTTACATTCCTAAGGCTCATTTTCCTCAAAGGTTAGCAAAGGTAAAGAAAGAGACTTCAACAGGTGAGATTATGGAAATCTTCAAACAGGTAAGTATAAACATCCCTTTACTCGATGCTATTAAGCAAGTTCCTTCCTATGCCAAGTTTTTGAAAGATTTATGCACTAAAAAGAGAAATTTACATGTCACTAAAAAGGCATTTTTAATTGAACAAAATAGCAATTTACTTCAATGTAAAATGCCACCAAAATTTAATGATCCTGGTTCTTCTACTATCTCATGTGTTATAGGGAACCAATGTTTTGATAAAGCATTATTAGATTTGGGTGCTAGTGTTAATCTCTTGCCTTATTTTGTTTACATGCAGCTTGGACTAAGTGAGTTAAAAACAACTCCTATTATTTTGCAACTTGCTGATAGATCAATGAAAATACCTCTTGGTATTATAGAGGATGTATTGATACAGATTGATAAGTTTTATTATCCTGTTGATTTTATTGTTATTGATACTCAGCATGTACACGATCCTAAGAAACACACTCCAGTTATTATAGGTCGTCCTTTCTTAGCTACAACTGATGCTCTTATTAATTGCAGGAATGGAAATATGCAGCCATCTTTTGGTAATATGACCATGGAATTGAATATTTTTAATGTTACTGAGCAGCCACAAGAAGAAGATGAATTTGTTGAAGCAAATATGATAGAGGAATTAGTAGAAGATTCATTCATTTCTAACCATACTGATGATCCATTAGAGGAATGTCTAACTCATTCTGATTTATCTTTTAATGATGACATTGCAATTGCAGAAGTCAGCGCTTTACTTGATGCACCTCTAATTATGGACACAACTAAATGGAAGCCAAAGTCAGAGCTACAGCCTCATTTTGAGAAGAAAATTGGCCCATCTGCGGAGACACCACCAAAATTGGAACTCAAAGTGCTGTCGACACTTTGGAATATGCATTTTTGGGAGAATCTGACACTCTACCTGTTATTATTTCTTCTTCCCTCGATCTTGAGCAAAAAGGTAAGTTGTTAGGTATTCTAAAAGAGCATAAGGAGGCAATAGGATGGACCATCGCTGATATTAAAGGTATTAATCCAGTAGATTGCATGCATCGTATTCATCTTGAAGAAAATACTAAACCTATAAGGGAGATGCAACGTAGGCTAAATCCTAACATGAAAGAAGTAGTAAGAGCTGAAGTAATCAAATTTTAGATGCATGAATTATTTATCCTACTTCAGATAGCTCTTGGGTTAGCTCTGTGCAAGTTGTTCTTAAGAAATCTGGTGTTACAGTAGTTACTAATGCTAATAATGAATTAATTCCCACTAGAGTAACTACAGGTTGGCGTGTTTGCATTGATTATAGAAAATTGAATTCATTCACAAGAAAAGATCATTTTCCTCTTCCATTTATTGATCAAATGCTTGATAGACTTGCAGGTCATGATTTTTATTGTTTTCTAGATGGATATTCAGGTTATAATCAGATCCTTATAGCTCCAGAGGACCAGGAGAAAACTACTTTTACTTGTCCATTTGGAACTTTTGCATATAGGAGAATGCCATTTGGTTTATGCAATGCACCTGCTACTTTTCAAAGATGTATGCTTAGCATTTTTTCTGATATGGTTGAGAGATTTCTTGAAGTATTCATGGATGATTTTTCTGTTTATGGAGATTCTTTTGATGAATGTTTGCAGCATCTAACATTAGTTTTGCAGAGATGTAAAGAAAAGAACTTGGTTCTAAATTGGAAAAAGTGTCACTTCATAGTAAAACTAGGTATTGTTCTTGGTCATATAATTTCCAGCAAAGGTATAGAAGTCGACAAAGCTAAGGTGGATTTAATTTATAATCTTCCACATCCCAAATCCGTAAAAGAAGTAAGATCTTTCCTTGGACAGGCTGGTTTTTATAGAAGATTTATTAAAGATTTTAGTAAAATTACTAGACCCTTATGCAAATTAATTGTTAAGGATGCACCTTTTATCTTTGATGAATCTTGTCTTGATGCTTTTGCAAAGCTTAAGAAATTATTGACTTCTTCACCTATCATTCAACCACCTAATTGAAATTTGTCTTTTGAAATTATGTGTGATGCATCTGATTATGCTGTAGGAGCAGTCTTAGGACAAAGATTAGATCGTGTGCCTTATGTGATTTATTATGCTAGTAGGACACTCAATGATGCACAGTTGAACTATTCAACTACAGAAAAAGAAATGCTAGCTGTGGTGTTTGCACTTGATAAATTCAGATCTTATCTTATAGGTTGTAAAGTGATTATTTTTACTGATCATGCTGCTTTAAAATATTTGTTTACTAAGAAAGATGCCAAGGAAAAATTGATTCGTTGGGTGTTTCTTTTACAAGAATTTGACATTGAATTTAGAGATAAAAAAGGTTCTGAAAATGTTGTGGCAGATCATTTATCTCGTCTTGATCTTAAATTTATTCCAGAATCTTTACCTTTGAATGAGTCTTTCCCAGATGAGCAACTTATGAGTGTAAATGTGGCACCATGGTTTGCTGATATAGTTAATTACCTTGCTACAGGTCAAATCCCAGAGCACTGGACTAAGCAAGATAGAACAAAGTTCTTATCTAAAGTGAAGGACTTCTTTTGGGATGATCCCTATTTATTTAAATATTGTGCTGATCAGATTATTAGGCGATGTATTCCCGATAATGAAATTCAAAGTGTTATCTCATTTTGCCATGAACAAGCTTGTGGAGGCCACTTTAGTACTAAAAAGATAGCAATAAAAATTTTACAGTGTGGTTTTTATTGGCCTACTCTTTTTCATGACGCTTATGTTTTTTGCTCTTTGTGTGATAGGTGCCAACGTATGGGTAGCATTTCAAAGAGGAACATGATGCCACTCAATCCTACTCTTGTGGTTGAGATCTTCGATGTATGGGGTGTTGATTTCATGGGACCTTTCCCTCTATCTTTTGGTTATCAGTATATATTGGTTACAATGGACTATGTGTCGAAGTGGGTTGAAGCTATTCCATGCAAAACCAATGATCATAGGGTTGTAGTGAAATTCTTGAAGAGTAATATTTTGTCTTGTTTTGGTTTCCCTAGAACAATCATTAGTGATGGTGGCACCCATTTTTGCAATAAACCTTTCAAAACTCTTTTGGACAAATATTTCATTACACATAAGGTTGCCACCCCATACCATCCTCAAACCAGTGGCCAAGTGGAGATTTCTAATAGAGAGATCAAGCAGATTCTAGAGAAAACAGTTAGGCCAGATAGAAAGGATTGGTCTTTGAGATTTGATGATGCATTATGAACATATAGAACTGCTTTTAAAACACCAATTGGGATGTTACCTTCTAGACTTGTATATGGAAAAGCATGTCATCTGCCAGTAGAGTTAGAGCATCGTGCATATTGGGCTATCAAGAAATTCAATTTTGACATGCAGCAGGCTAGTTCCAATAGAAGATTACAACTAGCAGAACTTGAAGAAATCAGGAATGATGCATACGAGAATGCCAAGATTTATAAACAGCGAATGAAAGTCTTTCATGACAAACACTTTTTGAGAAAAGCCTTTACACCAGGTCAGAAAGTACTTTTATATAATTCTCGATTGCATCTCTTTCTAGGTAAGTTACGTTCTCGATGGTCTGATCCTTTTATAGTTCGTACTGTCTTCCCTTATGGAGCAATTGAGATTGAAAATCCTAAAAATGATGATTTATTTAAGGTCAATGGTCAAAGATTAAAAC
>MKYO02007120.1:468307-520539 GCA_002013955.2 Citrus medica
CCAAAGTCAGAAATAGCTACCTATAACCCTTAAGAGTGAAGCTATCCTTGAGTAATTTGGGCCTATGTACCACAAGTATGTAGAGGATAATCTACCATGAGAAGAAGGCTACCTTAAGAGGTAGAGTGAAAGCTCCTGACTATGGTTAAAAAAAATAAGAAAAAAAAAGAGAAAAAGAAAATTCAAATCAAGTGCATGTGCTGAAAAAAAAATCAAAAGAAAATGCACATAAAAGCCTATGAAAAAAAATTGGAGATTAAAATGATAAGATTAGTTTGACCTACTCTTTTCTTTATTTGAGGCGAAGGCTGTTGATGTTGAGGATTTTGGGAATGGATTTGATTGAATTGATTTCACACAGACACTACAAGAATCGAAAGAGAGATGAGATTGATTATTGAATTAAAGTTAGAACTTTGCCAATATTTGAAATTTTCTTTGAGCTATATAATTTATGCAATTTTTGAGGCTATCTTCATGTTTTGTTTAAAGCTTGTTGTTCTTTTCATTTTATTTTTATTTTAATTCTTTGAAAAATGACGTTTGTGGGTATCATCACTGAAGCCCTCACGAGACTATAACTTGTCTACTAGGGCCGCCTAGGGGTTTAAAAGCTTGTTGTATACGCTAAATGCAATCGTGATTACCTGCGAAAGTGGTTTAATTAGGATTTACTTTTTGTGTTGTTATTTTTATTTTTGTTTTAAGTTTTAGTTTTGCTCGAGGACTAGCAAAATCTAAGTTTGGGGGTATTTGATGAGCATAATTTATATACATATTTTACTCTTAATTATTTAATTATTAGTTATCTTTATTTGTTATTTTTAATTAATTGAATTATTTTGTTGAATAGGGAATTAATTGAAGATTAAGGATAAAAAGGGCATGAGGAAGTTCAAATTTGGAAGTCAATAAGACTAAAAGTGGAAATCAATTCCGTCAAAAGATGAACGGTGGGCATGCATTTGGAAAGTAAAGATTTGGCAATTTAGCGTGCATGTGCTGGGCATTAAAAGAAGAAGTCATTAATTGGTCTTTTGCTTTTGTGGTTTAACGTGTGCTGGGCTTTCAAAGTTTAGTAAGGAAATAATTTTAAAAGGGTTTGGTGAGTGGGCTTTATAAGTCGGTAGATGGCTTTGATTTATGAGAAGTTGTGAAGAATTAATGCAATTAGAATCCAATAAGTATTAAGCAAGTCAGTAACATTATATAAAGGCAAGAGAGTAGCCGCCAGGAAGGGGGGGTGCAAACTCAAGGCAGAAGAGGGGAGAAAAGGACGAGTGCAACAGTTCGGCTTCATGGCTGATTTGATTTATTTTGTTGCTCCCAATTCAAGTATGTCTAGCTAATTTTCTTATACTAAGGTTAAGGATGAAACCCTATTCAATAAAATAATTATCTTTTTATTTATTTAATTCCCTATATATGTACTTTGATGATTATAGTTTTTATTTCACATGATTAATTGGATGTTAGTAAAATCTTTTCATCAATTCTGTCAGGCATTATTGATTGTTAGGATTAATATTCGATTAAATTTATGCCTGAATTTATAAAGTTTATACATGATTATCTTTGATTCTATATCTTTCATTAAATTGTTTACATAGAGTGCTTAGGAAACTTTGACTCTTTGTTATTCAATATGTTTACATAGGATGCTTAGATGTCATACTATTAAGCAGAAAAAGAACCTACATTAGATTTAATTACTTGGGCTTAATTGTTATATCCATGAGATCACATAGATTGATTTCGAGTTATCACTCTAAAATTGGGGATTAATGAATATTTAGATAATTACTAGTTGAATAGTGGTGGATTCTAAAACCTTGGTAATTTCTTGTCTTATTGAATTCTCCTTTATTTTAATTGTTTCCTTAGTTTAATTGGTTTAATTTTCTTAGAAACTCAACTAAGTTAGAATTAATATTAATTTTAGATTTAAATTAGACTTTTCAATTTATAACAATCCTTGTGGGATTGACCTCGTTACCACTACTCTATTTCTAGATTCGTACGCTTGCGAGTACATTAAAATTTTCACAACAAGTTTTTGGCGCCGTTGCCGGGGATTGTAATTTTACTAAACTTTAAATTATTTCCTTACTAAACTTTGAAAGCCAAGCACACGTTAGACCACAGAAGCAAAAGACCAATTAATGACTTCTTCTTTTAATGCCCGGCACATGCACTCCAAATTGCCAAATCTTTGCTTTCCAAATGCATGCCCACCGCTCATCTTTTGAAGAGATTGACTTCCACTTTTAGTCTTATTGACTTCCAAATTTGAACTTCCTCATGCCCTTTTTATCCTTAATCTTCAATAAATTCCCTATTCAACAAAATAATTCAATTAATTAAAAATAACAAATAAAGATAACTAATAATTAAATAATTAAGAGTAAAATATGTATATAAATTATGCTCATCACCCACCAAACTACTTATTAAAATCACTTTTAAAAATAATTTTTATGATTAAAATATCCCTAAATTAAATTACAATTATGCACATTAAAAAATAGTAAAAAAGAAATTGTTTTTTTACTCTTTGAACCAATCTTTACATTCAATATAGTTTTGCTAAACCCTAAATATATTTTTGTTAAACTTTAATAGAGTAGAGGCAAGATTCTTCTTTCAAGCCACATATTTTTGTTAAGTGGGCATATGTGATTGGATTGAGGGTAATAATGTTGGTGGTTATCTCTTTGTTTGCATTTGGCAATGGGCAACAATCAAGGACAAATGTTGAAACAATATCTTGAAATATATTAAAACTAAAATTTTTTTAAGAGAGTAGCACCTTGAGAGAGAAAGGAAAATATAACAATATTTTAGGGTTAAATAAGAATTATAATATCGGATTTTCTTTTAGTTATAACCTATTTATATTAGGTAGAAATAAAAAGAAAATTTATTAACTAACATTATAATTGATGAAACAAAAAATTATTGAATAAAAATTAAAAAAATTATATATAATAGGAATTGGGGTACGGGTGGTGTGGGAAGTACAAAATCAAATCCCACCCTATTAATAATTTGAGATTATTTTTCCCCAATTCCTTACCCCATTCCCTAAAAATTATTCAAAATTTAGCCCATTTGAGGTGAGGCCTCATGGGGCCTTAAACCCATAGAGGATTTTGCCGTCCCTAGCGTGACAGCTAAAAGTATGATCTTTGGAAACTTGACAACAAATATATATATATATATATTTGTTGTCAAGTTTCTAAAGATCATACTTGTAGCTGTCACGTTAGGGGAGGAAAGTGTTGTATGGTTTAGAGAATTTGTGTTTAAAGACTTGTGTTTTATTTTAATTCTTGTTTGTGTGGTGAATTCTTTACTGGTTGTAAGTCCTGCCATAGGATAAGACTTTCCGCTTAGGGCTGTAATTCCATACCTGTAGCCATACCAACAGGTCTTGTAGTAGATCATAGGTTTTGACCCATGGATTCTCTGCTCTGTAGAGCATCGTCCTTTTCTAGCTCTTCATCTAGAAGAACTAGTGATTCAAAGAATGTTGTGAATTCTGAAGAATTTGTTATCGAAGACTTCAATAAAGCAATTGATAATTGGGAATTACCAAAAGTGAATAAAGAAATTATTTACAAAACAAAAAAGCTTGATTTTCTAAAGAATGATTATGTCATAAAAATAGACGAATGTGACATAACTCTTTCAAAGCCTTTTGAAACAATTCACTTGTTTTTAGAACAATCCCTAAAGAAGTTAAAAGAAAAGAACTTTAACTATATTCATATCGGCTTAATACAAGTCGATATAAAGCCTTTAACAAAAGAAGGTCTCGATACCTCCATTCTTGCTATTTTAAGAGATGGGCGATTCATCTCTTTCGATGATTCTTTACTAAGTAGTATAGAATCAAGCCTATGTAAAGGTCCCATTTCGTTTAATTGTTACCCTAAAATAACGATTTCTCTTAAAGACAAAAATATTTTAAAAAGCATGATTTTACAAATCAAAACCCATAATTACCATATGATTGAGGGATCCATCCCTGTAGCCTTGATTTTCAAAATCTCCTATAAGGCTATGGTCTCTGCGTTCAGTACGCAACATAGATTTCAGTCAAAAAGAGAAGAGACTCTTCTCTTGCAGACTGATCTTTCAAAAGCCAATACCGTCATTCCAAAACCAATCCAATGGAAGGATGTCAATCTTCCAGACGAATGGATTCTTGAAGGAGCCACTGCACCAGTGATTCCAAAACAACTTGAGCCAAATATAGAGTTGTAAAATGTGACTCAGTATTCAGATGGTAAGGTAAAATTGTCATTCAGGAGATCTACTTCTAGATTCTTCGATAGAGATTCATGCTCAAGTATCTCTTCATTAGAGAGAAAATTTACAAAAATACCTTCAGTGGTAAATCTTCAAAGTCAACCTAGGTTTTCCACTTCGGATATACCTAGTTCCTCAATACATTCAGTCAATTATGCAACTAGTGTTCCCCATCCCATATACACTAGTCGCCAAAGACAAGAGGAGAAGGAACCTTCTCCTCCGACCTCTCCCACATTCTCTGCTGTTACTGAAAACGTAATAAATGTCATAGAAAAAGATTTTGTTTTGGAAAAAACTCTTCTTCGCAATGATTTTTATTTAGATAATAATAAAGAAAAGAGACTCTGGTTTTTCAAACATTTCCTGAATCAAAGAAAAGAAATTCAAGAAACATATTATGATTTTGTTAATTCACACAAAATTCATATATTGTTTTTTGATTGGTTTGAGATATATTCTTTAAATAATAATATTTCTTATCCCTTTAAAGAGTCAAACCCTATTACTGTTAGGAAGAAAATCCATGAGTGGAATCTTTCTAATAGGAATAGAACTATAGAGTCTGAACATCCACCTCTTAGGAGCTTAACTATTGACCATGGTGAACCTCCTATTGAGATTAGAGCCTCACCTTATAAAATCCCAAAACCAAATGATTCTGATGCAAATTTAAGTAGTATTATTCAACAGAATAATTTCTGTAATACTAACTTAAATACTATTGGAAAACAGTTGACTAGGATAGAAAGTCAATTCCAAAAGTCAACCATAAATGTTCCTACTGTTACATCAAAATCAGATTTTGACAAAAAGCTTAGAGAACCTATTTTCAAACCTTTCCAGGTTTCGAAAACTAGTCAAAAGTTTGTCCAAGAGTCAAAATCAGATTTTGCTAAAGCCATTAGAGACCAATTAGATAAAATAGAAGCTTTCTCTTCTTCCTCTTCTAAGGTCCAAATTGCCCCTGATAGTGCCCAATCCAGCAAGATTGGTGTACTAGAACATGACAATGTTTCTATAGCCTCTTCAGATATAGAATCATTTAAAGAAAAACCTTCTGTTCCTCAAGCCAACAAAATCCATTGGGATCTAGCCCTACCTACTGTCAGAACTCCACCAGATCTAGCTATAGATAATAGACTAAGTGCTTTAAATCAATCTCGGTTTAATGCATCTTCTGTCTATGAGTGGAATATTGATGGTATGTCAGAGTACAACATCTTAGGATTGTTGCAATAGATGACCATGGCAGCTAATGCCTATAAAACACAGGCGGGAACTTCGGATAGAGCTATAGCTGAAATTCTCATTGCTGGTTTTACTGGTCAACTTAAAGGATGGTGGGACCATCAACTCACCAAACAGTAACAATTAGATATCCTAAATCCCATTCAAATTGATGAGAATAATGCCCCTATTCTTGATGAGTTCAATAGTCCAATTCAGGATGCAGTAACCACTCTGATCCTGACTGTCTCCCTCCACATCATAGGTGACCCTTCTCACCTTAGAGATAAAAACGCCGAGCTACTACACAACTTGAGGTGTAGAAAGCTTAGTGAATTCCAAAGCTATAAAACCACTTTCTTTACCAGACTTTTCCTTAGGGATGATGCAAATCATATCACTTGGAAGGAGAAATTCCTTGCCGGTTTACCTACCCTACTAGGAGAAAAGGTTAGGAATTCTATTAAAGCCCTTTATGATAACCGTATTCCTTATGATGAGCGCACCTATGGTGAACTTGTCAGTTTTGTCAATAAAGAAGGCTTAAAGATTTGTCAAGATTTGAAGTTACAGAAACGACTAAAATGGGAGCTTAAGAAATCTAAGCAAGAATTAGGTAGTTTCTGTAAACAATTCAATTATGACCCCTTTAAGACTTCTACTTCCAAAGATTGTAATGGTAAGTGTTCTACAAAACCTTACAAGAAACATTACAAGTCTAGATTCCGTAGAAAACCCTTTCCGGATCTTAAAGAACCTCATTATAAGAAACCCTCGAGGCCTTATAAGAAACCCAACTTCTCTAAGAAGAAAGAGTTCAAAGCCAAACCTAAAACCCCGTTTAATTATAAAGAAGCCATATGTCACAAATGTGGTATGAAAGACCATATTGCAAAGTATTGTAGAATGAATAGAAAGCTTCATGAGCTTGGCCTTGATGAAGAAACCCTCTCCAAAGTTGCCTCTTTGCTTATAGAGTCTTCTGACTCTGAGTCTTCCATGACGGGAGACAGTGAACCTTTACAGATTGATGAGTTAAATGACTCAGACACATCTGTTTCCCTGAGTGACTCTGAAACCAGTGATTCAGATTCCTATTTAAAGAAGATCAACGTTTTGACTAAAGACCAAGAAATCTTTCTTGAACTTGTTAAACATATTACTGATCCGAATCTTCAAAAAGAATACCTTGATATGCTTTTAAAGACACTAGATTCTAATAAAGGAGAAACCTCTAAAGTTCCAATTGTTAAAAAGAATTCTTATGACCTTACCGAGATTTTAGACAAAAAGAAAACAAAGAAAATTGTCCCTAATATCCAAGATCTTCAGAAAGAAATCAAAGAAATCAAACTTGAGACTAAAGAATTGAAAGAAAAATAAAAGAATGATTCTGATACTACCAACTTCTTTTGCAAAAACAACTAGAAGATAATTCAGATAAAGAAGTTGAAACTGATGATGACAATGAACAAAACCTTGAAAACATTGAATCTATATCCAATGATTTCTTATTTGTTTTAAAACATCACCACCAGAAAAATATTTGATTAAAATTACTTTAATTTTTTCTAAAGATTTTGAAATTGACACTATCGCTCTTTTTGACACAGGTGCCGATTTAAATTGCATTAAAGAAGATATTGTTCCTAAAAAATTCCATGAAAAGACAAATGAAAGACTTTCTGCCGCCAACAATTCAAAACTAAAAATCAAATCAAAAGTTGATGCTTCTGTGCATAACAATGTTTTGAATTCAAAACTTCTTTTCTTCTTACAAATGACATACACCATACTGTCATTTTAGGAACCCCATTTATAAATTTAATTACTCCATATACTGTCAATTATGATAGTATATCTTTCAAAGCAAAATCCAAAAAGCTTGTTTTCCCTTTTATTGAGAAACCAAAAACAAGAAATATAAA
Source organism: Citrus medica (assembly GCA_002013955.2). NCBI lineage: Eukaryota > Viridiplantae > Streptophyta > Magnoliopsida > Sapindales > Rutaceae > Citrus > Citrus medica. Next base: position 475,780 of record MKYO02007120.1, read on the forward strand.
CATTGTTAAAGCTTGTTCTGTTTATAAAAATCAAATCAATGCCATCCTTAAATCTAAACAAAATGACTTGTTTTGTTTAAAAAAGGACTTAAGTCTACAAAGAATTGAAAACCAGTTACAAAATATTTTATACAAAGAAAGATCTCCGATTTCAAAAATCTCATTGAAAAAGAAATATGTGCCGATTTACCATCTGCTTTTTGGGAAAGAAAACAACATTTGGTAGATTTGCCCTATGACAATTCTTTTGATGAAATAAAATGCCCACTAAAGCCCGTCCAATCCAGATGAACATGGAATTGGAACAACATTGTAAAAATGGGATAAAAGATTTAGAAAGTAAAGGACTCATTGTAAAATCCAGATCCCCTTGGTCTTGCGCCGCTTTTTATGTTAATAAAAACTCTGAAATTGAAAGAGGAACACCGAGACTTGTAATAAATTACAAGCCTTTAAATAAAGCATTAAAATATATTAGGTATCCTATACCTAATAAAAAGGATTTACTCCAAAAATTGTGTTCAGCATTTATTTTTTCAAAATTTGACATGAAGTCAGGTTTTTGGCAAATCCAAATCCACCCAAATGACCGCTATAAAACTGCCTTTACTGTTCCTTTTGGACAGTACGAATGGACTGTAATGCCATTCAGTTTAAAGAATGCACCCTCAGAGTTTCAAAGAATCATGAATGATATTTATAACCCTTATTCTGAGTTTTGCATTGTCTACATAGATGACGTGTTGATTTTTTCTCAAACAATTGATCAACATTTCAAGCATTTAAAGACATTTTATTTTGCCACTAGGAAGGCTGGTCTAGCTCTTTCTAGTTCAAAAATTTCATTGTTCCAAACAAAAGTCAGATTCCTTGGTCACTATATTTCTAAAGGGACAATCACTCTTATTGAGCGATCACTTGTGTTTGCAGATAAATTTCCTGATAAAATTCTTAATAAAACCCAACTACAAAGATTTTTAGGGAGTTTAAATTATGTTCTTGACTTCTGCCCTAATATTAATCGTATGTCTAAACCTTTGCATGACAGATTAAAAAAGAATCATGTTCCTTGGACAGAGGAACACACTAAAGCTGTTCGATTAATAAAGAATTCTTTAAGAATATCCCTTGTTTATTTTTAGCAAATCCTGCATTGCCTAAAATAGTTGAAACTGATGCATCTGACTTAGGCTATGGGGGCATATTAAAACAAAGAGAAAATGATAAAGAACAGATAGTACAATATGTTTCTGCACATTGGAATGATTGCCAGAAAAATTATTTTACTATCAAGAAAGAAATTCTTTCTATTGTATTATGCATATCTAAATTCCAAAGTGATTTATTAAATCAAAAATTTTTACTTAGAATTGATTGCAAAGCTGCAAAACATGTTTTGGAAAAAGATGTTCAAAATATTGCTTCAAAACAAATTTTTGCAAGATGGCAAGCCATTTTAAGTGTTTTTGATTTCGATATTGAATTTATTAAAGGAGATAAAAATTATGTTCCTGATTTTCTAACCAGAAATTTTTTTTCAAAACAGATAATGCCGCCAAAGAAGAAGGACAAAGGTAAAACTGTTCTTAAAGACACTAAGTCTCATGCAACCTCTAAAGAACCTCAACCAACTCCTTCTAAAGAAAAATTACTTTCTTCTGCCATGCCTATCAAATCCTGGATCGAAATGGTTGAAGAACATAAAGCCCAATATAAAGCCACTACCTCTGATGACCAAGTAAAACAATGGATGAGTTCCATTACAAAATCCCCTGAGCTTATGCTCACTCTTCAAAGCTTTTCTCAAAGCCAAATTTCTCCTAAAGAAGAAATTGAAAAAGAAAAACCTATTTCTAAAGACATTTCAAAGCCCTCTTCCCAAAATGTGGTTGTCTCTGGTGAAAGTTCATCTTCTCAAATTGTGCTTTCTCAGCCAACGCTTTCAAAGAAATCTTCCGATTGGTTTGATAAAACTCATTTTCAAAATATTTTATCAATGGAAGATGGTTTTTACCATACCGATCCTTTCCAAGCTATTTCAAAGTTTTTTCCTAAAGGCTGGTTTTTCAAACTATGGGATTTAACAAAACCCCAGTCTTACTATCAAAGCATTTTAGAAGTTACTGAGTCAGTAAAATTCAAACACTTCTTTCTCAGTAAAACTCATAAAGAGCCAGCCTACTCCACGCTACTATACTAAAAGTCCTGGGCCCAAACCAGTGGGGTGACCAACTCCACACACAAAAAAGATTCCCTCCAAATTTTCAAATGTGTTTGCCACATTGTTTGACCTATTCCTATTGGGACTACCAACAAGCCTGGTATCACACATTTTTTATCCAAAACTCTAAAAAATCTCACTCTTGGTTATTTTTCTTTAATTCGAAAATAACCGTTCAAAGCCTCCCAAATTGGTTTCAACATTGGTGGAATTCTTTTGGCCCAATTCCTCATATCCTAACTCCAAATGCCACTCATTGTTTAAACCTCTTTAAAGCCCACTAAATTCCTTCTGAATCCGAGAAAAGGTTTTCCCCCTTTCTTTGTTTCTGTACAAATTTCTTCCTTCCATGGGTATGGATGTGGAACCTCAGATTTCATACCCAAGATAGCCAGCTCATCTTACAAAGAACATTCAAAGTAAAATGGTGGTCAAAGTTTGATGAACAGTCTAAACTGATGGACACTCTAATCCGCAATTGGCTCTGTTCTAAAGGTTTCTTACCCCCAACTATTAAAGCCAAAAAAGCCCAAGACACCTTTCTAACACAAAAATCCAAAGCCCAATCCCTGTTGGCGAGTGCGAAATCTGAAGAAGAATATTTCAAAGTCATGGAACAGCTCCTCACATCAAGATCAAAGTCTTCAGTTGCTGACTCCTCTGATGATGATGATGATCAAGACAAAGAGCCATTTATATTCCTTGGAGATGAAAATGAAGACGACTGTTTTGGAATTTTTTCTCCTGTAAAGCATTGTAAATAATTCTCTTTAAAGCACTGTACAAACTTCTCATGTATGTTTAAAAAAAAGAGTAATTTTCATTATATTTTCCTTTGTATTTTGTACGATTATTTGTACCCTCGAGTGGTCCCTTGGACACAAGTGAGAGCGCACATGTCTCTTCACCCGAATTAAAATTAGAAAACACTGTATGTTCCAAAGATTACTGTTCAAGCAGCTCTGCTTCCGCTACAGTTGAAGAGCTACAGGGCCGCTACAGTTTAAAGTTTCTATCTATGTATAAAAATCGAGAGGAAGACTTAGACTCCTCAGATTTTTCAGATCTAGTTTTCTTTTTTTTCTTCTTCTTCTTATTCTCTCTCTCTCTCTCTCTCTTTCTTTTCGGGAAGTCTGGTCAAGACATCCAGGGAGCCTTTCCCGTCTTGTAAATGATCAAGACATCAAGGGAGCTTTCTGTCTTGTAATCTTCCCGTCTTCCAATCTTTCTTTTGAAATAGATCTGTAAAATTGTACAAAGATTTGAGTTCAAATAAAGAAACATGTATGTTTAATTTCTTTTCTTGTAAATTTATTTAAAGCTTTGATGTATGTTTAAAGTTTCTGTAATTTAATTTAAAGAACTTTAAATTTCCGCAATTTTATGTTTCTGTACTTTTCTTTAAAGCAATTTATTTTCCGCATTTAAATTAAAAGCATTTTATTTTCCAAAGCATGCTTGCAGATTGATCTGTATCAGATCTGCTTTACAAATTGTACGTTCCTCTGAGGTAACGAGACCAGATCTCAATCCTCAGTTGTATTCTTTCTCTTCTCCCTCCATTCCTTCAGAGCACTATTTCCGGGAACTGGATCTAGTACTGTGTATGAACCCAGCCTTAGATGTATGTACTAGGCCCTAGATCTTGTTGCTAGGCTTGCTTAGACATCAATAGGTTTAATAAAATTAAAGTGGCATTTAGGCTGGAAACCAGGGTGCAAGGATCCTGATCAATTCTAAGTTTGATCAGACCTGAAGGCTGTTAACTCAGGCATTCCCAGGTGTAACAACGCCACGTACCCTTGTCTGATCACTAAAGCAAAGATAATTAACCTGATTTCTTTTGTTCATTTGAATTCCTTTCATTTTACAATTTCCTTCTGAAAACACATCCGTCCTTCGATCCTATTTCCTTCTGGTATATATATGTGTGTGTGTGTGTGTATATAATTTTAATTTTACCATTAACTTACTTATCTAATTTATTCATATATTATTATCATCATCATCATCATCTTTTTAATAGGGTTAAAAGTGCACAATCAAGGTTGAAGAAGTATATTTCCATCATTCAAGGAAATTTTAAGACATTATGGGCAAAGATACACAATTTATTTGAGCTATAGTACACATATATTAAAGCATCATTTGAGAAAATTTTGACAACTGTGCAACATCTATTCATGCTTATGGAATTCAAACATATCGAGGCTTCATATATGTAAATGCGTTAAGTATAATCCTTAGTGACCTGAAACGTGTTAATTTCTATTAGGGTTGACCACTCTGTATGCAGGTTTGTTGTTTGCCAAATGTATGGTTTACCATGTGCTCATGAGGTTGCAGAATACAAAAGAAAATCACAGCTTATTCTGCTTGAGGGAATTAATCTTCATTGGAAAAAAACTGATTTAGTAGTTGTTACTTAGAAGCAAAAGATGGAGTTAAGTTGTTAGCCAAAGTTTGAGTTAATTTCTAAGCAGTTTAATGAGAGTTCTATTTAAATCCAGTTAGAATCCTAGGAGTATCTTTCTTTTAGATCCAAAAGTGAAGACAAGAATAGTAGGTCTACCATCTATCAAAGTTGATACTTCTACCTATCGTGACCCATTTGATTTTACGTTAGTAACATATGGGCAAGAAATTTGTTCATTTACTGTGAAGAGTAATTTAGTTACATTTGTTAAATCAAAAGATGAGATTGAACATAGAAAGAGACTAAAAACAAAGGCAATACAAACTTGCACTTAAGTTATTTAGTAAGTCATTTAATTTAATTTTTTTATTATGTATAATACTTATATTTGGACGTATACTTATATTTGGACATTAACAAAAGTATGCCAGTCAAATCAATTACGTTTATTGATGAATTTCTAGTTGGATTATGATTATATATTTATCATATTAAAGATGTTGTAGCTAATGGTAACTGTGGCTTTAGATCAATGCCTGACCTAATAGACCTAAGTAAGGATGGATGGGTACAAGTGATGAAAGATTTACTAAATGAGTTGTACTCTTACGTAGATGATAATGGCAAATTATATGGACCTAAAAGGATGAACGAGCTTATTCACATCCTTTAATATTATGATAATTGGCCACCATCGTCTGATCGATGAATGACTATGTCTGACATGGGTCATCTTATAATAATGTTGTCATGTTCCATTCGTCCTCTGTATAATGCCTTACATTTTTATCTTTGAGAACTGAGCTAGTACATATGTTATCTCGTAGAAATATTGGTAATGACTATGTATTTGGCAATCATTTTGTTGAAGTATAACTTATTATTTTATTAATTTAATTTATGTTCTATTTATAATTTTCGCTTATTAATTATAAGCTTTTACAGGTACTTTTAATGCTAGGTCATCCTGTTCCACCTGTAATAGCTTATTGGGTTGCATATCATTATCCCATTGCAAATGGGTGACTGACTTTATATGCTTCTCAAATACAACATTTAAGAGAAATTATAAGTCCTAAGTGGCTACAATGGATAGAATAGTTTTAGACAATTAACTATAATATTATTGAGATGTTTACTTATTATTTTTTAACTTAATTTGGCATGACAGTTGGAGGAATGCTAAAATGAACTTGGAATCTGATTGTAAACAACTTCTAGAAACTTTTGAAATATTTTTATATTTATTTATTTGCATTTTTGCTTACTCTTTAAATGTTCCTTTCTCATGGTATTGCTCCATTAGCCTAAAAAAATTAGATATATATTTTGGATTTTGAATAATTGCATAAGAAATTCAATGAAACATTTAAAGAAAGCACATAACTGTTGTGGAAATGTCATCAATAACCATGACAACCTTCTTCCCCTGCAAAGCTAGGCACGCTTGGGCCAACGATGGCCGAAGACTTGCTGTTGTTGCAAGTGCAGCAAAGGAGCAAATGGTGAAGGTAAAGGAGAAAAAATTAGATTGAATGTCGAGGTCAGCAATGGAAATGGGAAAAGAAGCTTGATGTTTGCTATAGTAACTGCATCTATTTGCTCTGTTGCATATTTTCCTCTCGTTCAATCTATAAAAGTTACTTCTAGAGACTGTGCCTTATTTTATGTCGGTAATTATTGTAGAAGCAATGATAAGAATAAATATTGTTTGTTGTTGCCTCCATGAAGAATTTGAATAAGCTACATCTTGAATCAAAGGTTGAGACATTGTCGAATGATGTAAAATGTGATGAGAAATGTTTGGTAGTTTCAAATTACGCTGCAATAAATTTCTTTTTAGAAAAAATAATAAGAAGAATGAATGTGTGCTGTAATTATATTTTTATGAATCATGTTAATAAAGAAAATCTCTAATTTAATTGGAAAAAAAATTAAGGGTTTATAAATAAATTTGATGGGTTTAATGCGTAAAAATACTAGTATTATTAAAATTAGGTTTAGTAAGGTTATATTAGGTATTTAAATGGGTTTATGGAGTAAAATTTAAAATTTCATAACTTCAAGTTGGGTTTATTTAGTAAATGGTTTAATAAGTAATTTAATGGGCTCAAATAGCTCTACATGGTAAAAACCAAGTGAAGAAAAAGAGTATAACATATAAAATTTCCTCCAAATTAATTATTTTTTCTAACAAGTATAGTCCCCCCTCATCTTGATGTAGATGTTTCAAGATTTGGACAAAAATCTTTGAGATGACGTATCCCAATTTTGTGTAACAATTTTTTGAATGTTGCAGTTAGTAGGGATTTTATAAATAAATTTGCAAGATTGTCACCTGAGCATATTTGTTGAGGTTTTGTCACTTGAGCATATTTGCTGAGGTTCTATATCACCATTATTTTGAAGCTCATGTGTATAAAAGAATTTTGGTGAAATATGCTTGCTTTTATCGTCTTTTACATAATCATCTTAAATTTGGGCAATGCAGGCTGCATTATTATATAATATTTTGGGATTATTTTTAATAATGAGAATCCACTTGTTTCTTGAATATGCTATATCATTCATCTTAGACAAATGCACTCATGACTTGCTTCACGAATAGCAAGTATTTTTGAATGATTTGAAGATGTTGCAACCATTGTTTATTTTATCAATTGCTTTGATACAACACTATTACCAGAGGCAAATAAAACCTATTTGAGATCATGCTTTATGTGGATTAGAGAAATCCAACATTTGCATATCCAATTATTAGTGATTTTCATCCATTTGAATAAACCCATGTTGATCGTGCCACAAAGATAGCGAAATACATGCTTTACACCATTCCAATACCTATGAGTTGGTGCAAGACTATAATGTGCTAATGAAATAACTGAAAATGCAATATTAGGTTGAGTACAATTTTTAAGATATATGAGTGCATCAATTGCACTTAGCTTTAAGACCGGGAATTGCTTTACCATCTTCCTTACGATGAAATAGATCTTTTTCGCATCAAGCGATCGTATCACTATTGGAGTACCTAATGGATGGACTTTATCCCTATCATAATTCTTTAAAACTTTTTTAGTGTATGTTGACTGATGTAAGAGTATTTAACTTGGCAAATATTCAATTTGTAAGCCAAGAAAAAAATTTTATTTTCCAAGATTTTTTATCTCAAACTCATTTTTCAAGCAAGGGTCTATTTTTTAAAGTTCTTCATGATTTCAAATGACATATAAATCATCAACATACACTGCAACTATTCCAAATCTCATTTTGGATTTTTTAATAAAAGCACAAGGACAAATTAGATGATTTATATATGTTACTTTTAGTAAATAATTACTAAAATGATTATACTATATATACCCAGACGTTTTTAATCTATACAAGGATCACTTCAAAGAATATAAATTACAAGGTTTAAATTTATTTACTTATGGCATTTTAAATCCTTCAGGGATTTTCATATAAATATTTGTATTGATAGAGCTATACAAATAGGCAGTCAAACATTCATAAAGTGTATATCAAGAACTTTAGAGGCTGCGAGACTAACCAAAAAAAATATATATATATATATATATATATATATAATTGTATCCATAACAAGAGAATATGTCTCCTCATAATCAATGCTAGGTCTTTAAGAAAAGCCTTGTGCTCTTAATTTTACTTTATATCTCACAATCTCATTTTTCTCATTTCCGTTTCTAATCAATACCCACTTATATCCAACAAGTTTGACATTTTCAATTGTCAGGAATATTGGTCTAAACACTTTAAGTTTTGTGAGTGAATTTAGTGTTACCATCATCATTTGTGATATTAAGAGCAACAATAAATGGAGAAATATTATCAACAATTATTTCATTCAAATCCCAAGATTTTTATCTACCAACAAAACCAATTGAAATTTCATTATTTTATGTTGCTTGAGAAATGATAATTCTTCTATTGTTGGCAAATGTTCTTCTTCTAGTTCAATGGGATCAATAATATTTAAAATGAATAAATTCTGTTATTTACTTAATAGGCAATGACTCTTCTAGAGTGTTGATTTCATTCTGTAACTTTTCTTGTGGTTTTCCTTTTCCTGGGAATTTTTTCTTTTAAGCCAATTAGTTGTCCACGTTTCAGCCATGCCTTATTTTCATTAGTTTTGTCATGTTAACCTTCATGGATCTCAACACTTGCTAGAACATTTTCAATTAGAATATATACTTTTATTATCTTTCTTGAATCCGTAAATGCATCAGAAATTTGATTTGCAATATTTTTCTAATGAATGATCCTTTGAACTTCAAATTCACATTGATTCATACGAGGATCAAAATGAGATAATGTTGATGCATGCCATGTAATTTCACGTCGTTAATTTAGTTTAGTATTTTCTGCTCCTAATGACGGGAAAAGTCGTTCATTAAAATGGCATCTGAGAATGTGCGGTAAAAAGATCTCCAGTTGAAGGTTCAAGATATCTAGTTATTGATGCAGAATTGAAGCCACATAAATTCCTAATCTTCATTGCTAACCCATTTTATTTCTTTATGAGGAAGTGACTAGGACATATACAACGGTTCCAAAAATTTAGCAAATGAGAAATATTTAGCTACTGGCCAAAAACAAGTTGTAAAGGTGATTAGTATGATAAGAACTTGGTCGAGTGTGAATCAACAATGCATCATGTAGTATTGCATGCCTTAACACGAAAAAGGTAAAGTTGATCTAAGAATTTCCGGTCTTGCAATTAATTATGTATGCTTAATCAAAGATTCAACTAAACCATTTTGTGTATGAGTGTGGGCAATAAGATGCTCAACATCAACTCCAATAGACATGCAATAATTATTGAAATCAACAGTTTTAAGTCTAATTTTTTTAATAGGATAATCAGAAAATAGTGCTCTTAGTCTAATGATTTGACCAAGAAGTCTGGCAAATTCACCACCACAATTAGAAAGTAAAGAGACATGTGACCATTTAGTTGATGCATTTATTAAGATCATGAAATAACGAAATGGTCTATACAACTTGGGTATATAGGGCCACATATATTCCCTTGTTTCATTCTAAAAATTTAGGGGTTTCAGATTTACTTTCATTAGAGATGGCCGAATGATTAATTTCCCTTGAGAACAAGTAATATATAGGCTAACGTTTAGTCAGCAAAAAGATCTTCAAGTTCTTTAATTGATGTGTATGTGAAGTTTCTATAATACGATGCATTATAATTGATTTAGGATGCTTAAGTCGATCATGTAAAAGTTTAAAAATCTTTAGATCAGAGAAATTTTGATTCATTATGAAATTTATTTATGTTATTTTTATAATTGCATGAGATAGTTCAGAAAAAAGAGAAGGTAGTTTTCTAGTACATCCTTTTGGCATGAAATAATTTGAAGTAATGCAAAGAAATTCATAATTATCTTTAATAAATGTTTCAATAAGGTATCCATTTTGAAAAATATATTAAAAAACTAAACAGATTTATGTTGGACGTGCTGGAAAACAAAACATCATTTAACACCCTTTAAACCTTTTCCCCTCGGGTTATATAACCCAAAACAGACTTTCCTTTGAGTCTAAAACAGGGTACCAAACCAGATAAGAAATGGTCAAAAGGTTTCTGATGCACAGGATCCTTACTAAAAGGCAAGTGCAGAGCATACTTCCTTAGGTTTTCAAAATGAACAAATTTAATTCTTTATTCTTTTCTTTTTCCTAGAACTTCATTTGCAGAGAGAGAAGAGAGAGTTTAGAAACTCATAGAAGAAAACACACGAGAGTTTATTTATGGAAAATTTTCTATTCAAGTTCTATATCCCTTACAAGCAAGGGGAGAATCCTTTATATAGGAGAATTCTCAGCGAAGATAGGACAGGACCCCTATCTTTTACAAAAGATAAGCACGAAACAACTTTAATTATTACAAAGGACAAAAGTGCTTTAATAATTAAAGCATGACTTTGACAAAAGCAAAAGCAAAAGCTTAAAGTAAAAGCAAACTTTAATAAGTATGCAAGCATAAAGCTAAACATCATTATTACAACAAGACAAACTACTTTATTGAAAGCAACAAGACAAACAACTTTATGGAGAGCAGAGATTCATGTACTCGTCTTCAGAGGAGCTTTCAGTGGCATATGGGTCATCGTTATCTGTTGGTGGGAAAAAGGGTTTGGATAGCTTTGGATGCTTACAGGAGGGACCACGTCATGGTGGATGAGGACAATGATAATCTCAGGGAGTGCACCGTCGAGTCCACGTGGGGGAAGTTTGGGTGGCTTTGTCAACTTTGGATGGTTGTGCTGAACGTTTGGGAGGTTTGGTTGAGGGTCCTGGTACAGAAGGGTCAGGTGCATCCATTGTGGGTTGGGGAAATTGGTGAAGGTGTTGGCTTAGGGGGAGAAATGCATCCCATGGGTCTTGGGAATCCTGGAACAGGAAATCAGTGTAGTCTGGTTTTTCTTCCTTGATGATGATACCTGTGGACTTTGGTTTGGATATGGCGGATGGAGTGGGGATCATGAGGAGGTCATGTTGTGGACCTAAGGAGGTGTGGGAGATAATGGAGAGCGGAGATTCATGTACTCGTCTTCAGAGGAGCTTTCAGTGGCATATGGGTCATCGTTGTCTTTTGGTGGGAAAAAGGGTTTGGATAGCTTTGGATGCTTACAGGAGGGACCACGTCATGGTGGATGAGGACAATGATAATCTCGGGGAGTGCACCTTCGAGTCCGCGTGGGGGAAGTTTGGGTGGCTTTGTCAACTTTGGATGGTTGTGCTGAATGTTTGGGAGGTTTGGTTGAGGGCCCTGGTTTAGAGGGTCCAGGTTCATCCATTGTGGGTTGGGGAAATTGGTGAAGGTGTTGGCTTAGGGGGAGAAATGCATCCCATGGGTCTTGGGAATCCTGGAACAGGAAATCAGTGTAGTCTGGTTTTTCTTCCTTGATGATGATACCTGTGGACTTTGGTTTGGATATGGCGGATGGAGTGGGGATCATGAGGAGGTCATGTTGTGGACCTAAGGAGGTGTGGGAGATATCTTTAAGTGGCGGAGGTTGGTGATTTAATTGGCAAAGGTAATTGTGCAGGACGTCTTGTATGTCATTTTCAATCACAGCTACATGTGGTGCAGTGAACCATTCATATACCTGATCTTGAGTCCAAAAGAGATTGGTGTCTGGATGTTGGAAGTATGGCCTGTGAATAATAAAAACTGATGTGAACATTTGTGCTTCAGAGGCAGGCATACGATCAAGGTTGTGAATTTCTGACAGTTGTTGTAGCTTCTTTCTCCACCATGGAATGGGAGAAAACCATTCAAGTAAAGTCCAAGTGAGAGAGGTGGCCTTGTCGGGATCAAGGAGATGTTCCAAGGTAGGAGCAATTGGCAGGACTAACTTAGTGGCATAAAGGACTGTTAGGCACCAAATGTACCATAACACATCTTCAGTGGTTTCTCTGGATGGATCAAGGGTTAAACCTGTAAGGAACAGATTTTCTGGGTGGAAGGAGGAAAATGGAAAAGGTTCTGTGACAAGGTAGGCTTTCATGAAGAAGCGAAAGAGAGCTTTTCTTGCAAACTCTTGGATGGCGAAGACAGAAGAAAAGGTTTTATTAAAGGGAAAAGTCTTCTTGGTGATAGCTTCTGGGGGTAGTGATGTAGCCATGGAGATAATCGGAAAATGGTAGGTGGTGGAAAACAAGGTGAGAGGGTTTTGTGGTTTGGAGAGTCTGGAGAGCATATCAGGGATAAGGTTCTGGGATCCCTTTATATGCTTGACTGAAAAGTCATATTTGGAAAACCAATCTTTTAATCTGAGTAATATTTTTTCGGGAGCAGTTTTACCTTTGAAATGAAAGATATTGGGGAAGGCTGAGCTGTCTATTCGGATGAGAAAATGGTTCCAATCAGATGATACTCAAACTTTTTGATGCCATTCTTTACCGCTAAGATTTCTTTAAACACGCTATGGTAGTGCTTTTGTGTGTCAGAAAAATGTCCACTAGCGTAAGCGATAAAGTGTTCCATCACCACTCCCACACCCAACACCTATCGTCCAACCACTGGCTTGTATGATGTTTTCCTCTACCTCTTCTGATTACTCTTCTTCCTTTCCTTCTCTGGAACCCCACACAGATTCCCAACGAAATGTTGTGTCCAAACCCTTTATCCCTTCACCTATCACCTCTACTGGCCACCTGGAGCCCCCTAAACCTTTTGAATCAGTCCTCAACTGGCAAACTCAAAATACTAGGGCCCAAAATGATACTTTGTTGCATCTGAATTCAAAAGTTGAGAACATCAGTTTGCGAACTGACCAGATTGAGACGAAAGTTGACTCTATTGCTGCCCAAATGCAACAGATCCACCAAAATCTTCACTCCCGAATTGGCCAACTCGATTCAGAGTTGCGAGCCATGCTTGCCCACAGATACAATGGTCCCGAATTTGACCAAAAGGAAAGGGAAATCAGACGCTTAAAAGCTGAACTTGCTCAGATTGAATATGAAAAACAGAGACCTACCCTTTTCACTACTTCACCTCATATCCCTTCTCTTGGTCCAACTTATCATCCTTTTGCCCCTATGCTTTCTCCTATTAAACAGTATGACCCTTCCAAGTTATTTGGCATGACTCATACTCTTTTCAGAGACAATCCTTTGCCACTACTACCTAAACCTAAACTCAAACCTAGACCGCAGCCTCGACCTGCCCCTCTTCATCCTTCCTCTCTGGCCATCCCTGGCCAACCATCTCCTAGTTCTACACTGCCATCACCGCCAGCTCCATTATCAGTCCCTACCTAAACCAAGGATAAAGAACCCATAAACCAGTTTACTGCCCACACAGTCACCCATTCATCTACTACAGACGACCAAACTTCTGATTCAAATCTAGCTGTTTCCGATAGCCCTACCGAAACTGATATAGAATCTTCAGTATCCACTAGTGACTCTGAAAAGTCCTATGCTGATATTACCAAAATCTTGATGGCTCAACCTGATCACCCTGGTCAAACCTCTCATTCAGAACCATATGTTGATATTCCCTCTGAAGTTGACGAAGAAATACCTGAATCTTCTGCCACAACCCAACCTCCTCCAGCCCAGCCCAATCCACCCAGTCACAAATCGTCAAATGGTCCATGGTTCACATTTGATGATCTACCATCTCATAAATGGCGTGACCGACTCAATGAAATATCTGCCTGGATTGACCTCCAGATGCTAAGACCAGGAGCAACAACTCAATCAGTCCGGAGAGAATTTACTACTGGTTTTACGGGTACTCTAAGAGATTGGTTTGATTCATTAGGACAATACCGCCGATTACATACTGTTTAATAGGAGAAAGCATAGGGGCAAAAGGATGATAAGTTGGACCAAGAGAAGGGATATGAGGTGAAGTAGTGAAAAGGGTAGGTCTCTGTTTTTCATATTCAATCTGAGCAAGTTCAGCTTTTAAGCGTCTGATTTCCCTTTCCTTTTGGTCAAATTCGGGACCATTGTATCTGTGGGCAAGCATGGCTTGCAACTCTGAATCGAGTTGGCCAATTCGGGAGTGAAGATTTTGGTGGATCTGTTGCATTTGGGCAGCAATAGAGTCAACTTTTGTCTCAATCTGGTCAGTTCGCAAATTGATGTTCTCAACTTTTGAATTCAGATGCAACAAAGTATCATTTTGGGCCCTAGCATTTTGAGTTTGCCATTTGAGGACTGATTCAAAAGGTTTAGGGGGCTCCAGGTGGCCAGTAGAGGTGATAGGTGAAGGGATAAAGGGTTTGGACACAACATTTCGTTGGGAATCTGTGTGGGGTTCCAGAGAAGGAAAGGAAGAAGAGTAATCAGAAGAGGTAGAGGAAAACATCATACAAGCCAGTGGTTGGACGATAGGTGTTGGGTGTGGGAGTGGTGATGGAACACTTTATCGCTTACGCTAGTGGACATTTTTCTGACACACAGAAGCACTACCATAGCGTGTTTAAAGAAATCTTAGCGGTAAAGAATGGCATCAAAAAGTTTGAGTATCATCTGATTGGCACCATTTTCTCATCCGAATAGACAGCTCAGCCTTCCCCAATATCTTTCATTTCAAAGGTAAAACTGCTCCCGAAAAAATATTACTCAGATTAAAAGATTGGTTTTCCAAATATGACTTTTCAGTCAAGCATATAAAGGGATCCCAGAACCTTATCCCTGATATGCTCTCCAGACTCTCCAAACCACAAAACCCTCTCACCTTGTTTTCCACCACCTACCATTTTCCGATTATCTCCATGGCTACATCACTACCCCCAGAAGCTATCACCAAGAAGACTTTTCCCTTTAATAAAACCTTTTCTTCTGTCTTCGCCATCCAAGAGTTTGCAAGAAAAGCTCTCTTTCGCTTCTTCATGAAAGCCTACCTTGTCACAGAACCTTTTCCATTTTCCTCCTTCCACCCAGAAAATCTGTTCCTTACAGGTTTAACCCTTGATCCATCCAGAGAAACCACTGAAGATGTGTTATGGTACATTTGGTGCCTAACAGTCCTTTATGCCACTAAGTTAGTCCTGCCAATTGCTCCTACCTTGGAACATCTCCTTGATCCCGACAAGGCCACCTCTCTCACTTGGACTTTACTTGAATGGTTTTCTCCCATTCCATGGTGGAGAAAGAAGCTACAACAACTGTCAGAAATTCACAACCTTGATCGTATGCCTGCCTCTGAAGCACAAATGTTCACATCAGTTTTTATTATTCACAGGCCATACTTCCAACATCCAGACACCAATCTCTTTTGGACTCAAGATCAGGTATATGAATGGTTCACTGCACCACATGTAGCTGTGATTGAAAATGACATACAAGACGTCCTGCACAATTACCTTTGCCAATTAAATCACCAACCTCCGCCACTTAAAGATATCTCCCACACCTCCTTAGGTCCACAACATGACCTCCTCATGATCCCCACTCCATCCGCCATATCCAAACCAAAGTCCACAGGTATCATCATCAAGGAAGAAAAACCAGACTACACTGATTTCCTGTTCCAGGATTCCCAAGACCCATGGGATGCATTTCTCCCCCTAAGCCAACACCTTCACCAATTTCCCCAACCCACAATGGATGAACCTGGACCCTCTAAACCAGGGCCCTCAACCAAACCTCCCAAACATTCAGCACAACCATCCAAAGTTGACAAAGCCACCCAAACTTCCCCCACGCGGACTCGAAGGTGCACTCCCCGAGATTATCATTGTCCTCATCCACCATGCCGTGGTCCCTCCTGTAAGCATCCAAAGTTATCCAAAACCTTTTTCCCACCAAAAGACAACGATGACCCATATGCCACTGAAAGCTCCTCTGAAGACGAGTACATGAATCTCCGCTCTCCATAAAGTTGTTTGTCTTGTTGCTTTCAATAAAGTAGTTTGTCTTGTTGTATTAATGATGTTTCGCTTTATGCTTGCATAATTATTAAAGTTTGCTTTTACTTTAAGCTTTTGCTTTTGCTTTTGTCAAAGTCATGCTTTAATTATTAAAGCACTTTTGTCCTTTGTAATAATTAAAGTTGTTTCGTGCTTATCTTTTGTAAAAGATAGGGGTCCTGTCCTATTTTCGCTGAGAATTCTCCTATATAAATGACTCTCCCCTTGCTTGTAAGAGATATAGAACTTGAATAGAAAATTTTCCATAAATAAACTCTCGTGTGTTTTCTTCCATGAGTTTCTAAACTCTCTCTTCTCTCTCTGCAAATGAAGTTCTAGGAAAAAGAAAAGAATAAAGAATTAAATTTGTTCATTTTGAAAACCTAAGGAAGTATGCTCTGCACTTGCCTTCTAGTAAGGATCCTGTTCATCAGAAACCTTTTGACCATTTCTTATCTGGTTTGGTACCCTGTTTTAGTCTCAAAGGAAAGTCTGTTTTGGGTTATATAACCCGAGGGGAAAAGGTTTAAAGGGTGTTCTTATCTCTTCATTATATTAGCAATCCCAGATACTGTATTAACATTAGCCTTACCTAATATTAAATTCAGAAAATAGTTTTTATTTAGTATAATTGTGTGAGTTGTCTCACTTTCTTCATTATTCACGTAGAATTGTGTGCGTTGTCTCACTATCTTCATTATTCACCAAGTGATTAGGGAACCTGAAAATTACACACCAAACTTTCACGTGACACTCAAAATGATAAAACCTCTTGCAACATAAATTTAAACACACGATAACTGTAAATAAGCACACAAAAATTTAAGAAAACACACTTCAAAGTAATGCACTCTTATCATTCATCACATGTCTATCATCAATCAAATGGTCAATTTTACTATTTAGATCTTTAAAAATATCTAAAACATCCGAATGAGTCATATTATTTGGATTTTCATGATCAATGAAATTTATCCCAATTTATTTTCCTTTTCTTTTTCTATTTTAGATGCTTGATAAAGATCAGCTAAATGTTTTCGTGTGTGACAAACATGAGACCAGTGTCCTTTCATAGAACATCTGATGCAAACATTTTGATGATCCTTTGAAGATTTATTTTGTAGATTTTTCCTTTGTCTTGTTTCTCATTATTGTTGTTCCACTTCGAGTGGTTTGAAGATTCCTTTCTCTTGTTTCATAATCATGGCCTTGATTAGCACTACAATTATCAGATAAAGTACCATTCGCTTAGGCGAGACGTACAGATCCAATCAGATGAGATTGATAGTTTTTTAATAAAAGTTCATTATTTTTTTTTCAACCATTGAAAGACACGAGGTTAATTTAGAATACTTTTTAAATCTCCACTTCGATATTACTATTGGAGGGCAAATTCAAAGCATAAAAAATTGAGAATGTTTTTCTAACAATTCTATATCAATAATTTCTACTCCACAAATTTAAAAAATTTTGAATACTACAAATTATATTGATTGACAGATTTAAAATCCTACAACCATAAGCGCATCCAATAGTGAGCTTTTGGAAGTATGATAGTTTTTTGGTGATTAAATCTTTGATTAGGACAATCCTAAAGACTATATGGTTTTTTGATAGGAAGATACTCACTTTTCAATTGTTCATGAAGATGGTGGCCAAGAAAAATTAATCATCACCTTGGTCTTTGAGTTGATACATCATTATTTTTCTTAATAGTATCTCCAAGATTTATTGCGTCAAGATGGAATTCAGCAGCCAAGACCTATGGTATCACCAGAGATATCAAGTGCTACCAATTCATGTTTTGCGAGATTCGACATTTTTAGACTGCTATAAAATAATATAAACAAAAATAAATTATTGATTCATTATTAACAAGTAGATATTAAAAGAAAATTAGGCATTTCATTTAATCGTTCACATTATAATAATAAAGTTTTGTAATCATCATATATCATATTGTTCGTGTCACACGTTTCATTTTCAAGTTTTATACCAGCAATTATGCATATTTGAAGAGACAAAATAAAGATAAGCATTATACATGCAACTTTAGGAAGGAAATTTTATTGCAAACATAGACGTGATAATAATAGCTAACGTAACATGTTATAGGTGATAAACAATTGTCGTTATATAATTAATTAAAATTGCTAGATTCAAAAACAAAGAAGCAAGTATTATTAATGGTCAAAGTTTCGTACTGATAACCTACTAAAATATTATTAGCTAGTAACATAATTATATAATAAATAAAGAGTAAACTAAGAGAGTTTTATTTATTTCAAGTTTGTACAAAACAAAAAGATAAGCTCTTCTTTTATAGTTATATAGAAACATATATTATAATTTCTTCTGAGACAGTAGGAGTTATAGGGAAACAAATGGTTGCAAGTAAGGAGACTAAAAGTGTATGTTATGAGCATCGACATTTATGTTTATAAATTTATAATAATTTTTAGTAAAATTACCTTAATTGTCATGATAATTACAGTGATAGAAAATTAGAGATAGATTAAACAATATAAACTAGGGAAATAGATGAAAAGTTCAGATGAAATAGGAGAGAGAATGGAGATAAATATTAAAGAGAAGAGAGGAGAAAGATAGAGTGTTAATGAGAGGAATCTTAATGAAATTAATAACTCAGTAATTTAATTTTGATCTTTCATTCTTTTCTAATCAAATGATTAGAAAATTGTGTTTAAACTTGTGTAAAAACATTGTCTCCCTTGAACCTACCCTTATGTTTGTAATTTATTTGTCACTATTGTCTAGTTGCATAGAGTAGATAAAAATAATAGATTTTTCAATGTTTGATTGGAAAGAAAGATTTTTATATTTCAATAAGCACCCTAGTTCACCACACACAATTTTTTTAGTCTCTTCCATCGAAGATAATCCTTTTGATCTTGGTTGTGTGCCTAAGAGATTCTCATGCTCACACTTGCCTGTCTATTAAATCATATGTAGATTTAAGTGAAATCTCGAATTCTTCTGCCAAGTCTTCTTTAGTCGCTTGTGAAGCTGATATGTTTCTTGAGAATGAGGCACATGGGTACATTCTTGCATTAAAATCAGATGGTTATTAGAATCAATAATCACAAAACTTGTGATTCTTCCCATTGACTTGAAACATAAACGAGTATTAAATCGTTTGTGCTTTGTCTTTTTCATGAATTTGGAAGATGTTTTTAATCTTTTGACTAAAAACCTTCTTTTCCACGATAAATACTCTTGATTTAATTTCTTTTCATAAAGTATTTGAATGGAAACGTGAACATCAATTATTGTCACTATATATCTTTCACTAGTAGCGTGTGGATAACTTTCCAGATGCTAAATCCCACACTTAACCCATACTTATTTTCTGAACTATTCTCAGTTGCAAACGTTTAAAAGCCCAATTAAGTAATTAAACAAAAAAAGTGCAAAAACCAGAAAAATTGAAATGTATATATCAACTTCATATGCAAAAGACAGTATTTTAAAATAGGGAATATTCTGGTAGTAAGCAAAGGATAAAAAAAGGATTCTTCTCTAAACAATAAATAGTAAAAATGCCAATTATGTAATAATTATTAAGAATATAGGTAGGAAGCATAAATAAATAAATAGATGATATAGAGGAAGATGATATTATTGTAATTGATGACGCTTTTAATTTCAGATACAAATTACAAAAAGCAATGCTCTCTTTTTATACGATGCATCAGTCAATTAAAACAAAGCCAAGCCTTAGGACACGTCATGATCATAACACCCACATTTATTATTGGCATTATCTCAGACAATTCCTTATATTTATATTTAGATAATTGTTGAAATTAATTTACATTAAATCTTATGAGATATTACTTAGATTTTTATCCTTATTAATATTCGAAATATATTTACTTCACTTACTTTTTGTAAGGGAGAAGACGACCTTCACTCAATTATTCTATAATTGAGAAAGGAATTATGTGCCACATTGGGATATAGGGACTAGAGTTGCAGCTGAGTGGCTTCATAACATCCACTATTGATTGGACATATTTAGCTCTTTAACCATCCAATCTCTTAAGCTGTTTTGTTAAATCACCACCTTCCATGTTACTTCCCCTTGTATATCCACTACTTCACGATAATTGTACTTGATTTTTGTTAGGGACAAACTCAGTGGGATAAAAACTCAATCAAAAGAAATACAATTTAACGAACCATAGAATGGTGTTAGAAGAGCTTCAAAACTGTCTCGTTAAAAACCTTTGCTAGTAAAAATCTGGTGATAAAAATTGGTCGAAGAAAAAAAGAATATGATGCACATGTGTCTAGTTTGGCTGTTGAAGTTCTCATTTTATAAGATTGCGCTCCCTTTAGTGATCAACTTGATAGTTTTTTTAAATGGCATATTCTATGCTATATACAATCTTTTCACATGTTGATGTGGGTAGAGCTTTAGTAAACATATTTGCAAAATTATCTATAGAGTGTATTTGTTTGATATTGATCGTTTTGGAGCTTATGAGTATAGAAGAACTTTGTTAGAAATAGTTTGTTCTATCAACTTTGATATATCCTCCCTTGATTTGAGCAATAAAAGCAACATTATTTTCATGTATCGCCCTTGGGATGTCCACATTTAAAGATAATTTATAAGCACCCTAGATGTGATGAATGACGAACTACAACTATACACATTCTCTACTTGCTTCACGTAGCATAAGGTATGTTTGCAAGATGTAGCTATAAGAGTTTGCTTCATAGCTTTTCAATAAATCACTGTTCTATTATAAGTAAAAACATATTGTGTCTATGAACGAGCTTTGTAAGGATAAGATAAATAACATGCATATCTAAAATCAACAAGACTTGTATTTTTTGTTAGCTCATTAGAATAAAATAAATCTAAATCAATAGTTCCACGAAGATAACGAAAAAGATGTTTAACACCATTTCAACGTCATCCAATTGCTTTAGAACTAAACCTTACTAACAAGTTTACTAAAAAAGCAATATCCATTCTAGTAGATTGTACTAAATACATTAGAGCACAAACAATATTCAACTATGGTACTTTAAGTAGGACCAAGTACTTATTCATCATCCTTTTTTGGATGAAATGGATCTTTATTAGGAACAAGAGACCAAAGTACCTTAGGGTACTTAATGGGTAAGCTTTATCTATATTAAAACGTTTTAAAATCTTTTTAATATGGTTTGATTGATGGATAAAAAAATATTAAATTTGTATTATGTCTATAGCTCTGGACAATAAATAGTTTTCTCCAAATATTTCATTTCAAACTCCCTTTTTTTTAAATAATCATTAGTCTTTGGGAGATATTTGGGAGTTCTACTTAAATTCATAACATTAATTCAGGCCACTTAGCAACTCTAGATTTTTAACTTTTTTTAAAATGTATAAGAACAAAGAGAATCCACTATTTTCCGTTGATCAAGTATTCATTGAAGTGACTATACCATATGTGTCCAAATTGTTTCAATTTGTATGAAGACTCTGTAGCTTTTAGAATACAAGCAATAATGTGGTGACAGAGATACTTCAAGCATTTTGAATCCTTTAGGTATTGATTCATACAAATAAGCTATCACCACATCCATAAGATGCATATCAAGCCTCTCTAATATAAACCACATCCATAAGATGCATGTCAATCCTCTCTAATATAACCAAACTAATCAAGAAATAGAATGTAACTACACACGTTACTAATAAATACATCTCCTTATAATCAATGCTTGGTCTTTGTGAGAAATCATATGCAATGAGTTGTGCTTTATATTTGAGATCTCATTCTTTTGTTACTGTAACACTCCAATTATACTAACAATGCACTACAGAGGAATTGAAGTGAAACTGCATTTCATTAATCTCATTTTTAAAACCACAAAAATAATATCCAATGAAAAATGTTCCAAAACCTCTAAAAGAAAATAAATTCATAAATAAAATATTCTCAAATAAAAATCATCCCAAAGGAAGCAAAATTGTTTTAGATTATCAACTTAACATTAATCCCTAAAAGAAACAGAGCTCTTATTCTTCCTCCTAAAACCATGAGCTCACCTTATCTAACTCTATTTGTAAAAATATGGTAACGAGGGGTGAGCCATCAACTCGGTAAGTTAACTCATGAACAATACTAAAAAAAATTAAAATAACATTGATTAAATTTCTTAGAGATATGTAATAATAATAAGAAAAATTGCCTTTGTAAATCACCTTTTAGCAAAAGTAAATCACAACATCATATAGTCATTTAATCATTTAAACATAATAATAACATTTGAAACACTTAAAACATAATTAGCTTTTTAAGCATTTAAAACATAATTAGCTCATGCCACATAGTATCACCTGTAGACACGGTGACCCGGCCGTATAACATCATTAAGGGTATTGTACCATGTGAGAATCATTAACATTAACATCGTATGTGCACATAATCCAGCTACCCTTCTATAACATAACATAACATAATATAGCATAACATAATATCACCACAGAAAATGAGTCAAAACATTTAAAACCATCCTTAAACTTTTAATCATTTGTAAACTTCCGTAAATTACATTTAAATAATTGATAATTATTTCGAAGTATTTGACTTAAAAAAATTTAATAAAAGCTTTCATTTTTAAGATAATTTATAAAACAAGTTTTTAGTAAATAAGGTTTTGCTGTAAATAATTTTAAAAAATATTTTTACTTAACAAAATAATAGACTAAACAAATCAGTTTCATATCTTTTTTTTTCAATATAATACATACCTTGAATCAGAAGTAAATTAATAGTAAAATACATGTACTATGCATGAATCTACTTATCTCGATCCTCAGAAATAAAAAGAACGGTAACATCAATCTCGTACTAAAACATCAAGACACATTCTTATTAATATTATTGCTCATTCTGAACTTGATATAAATCCGACATAATCAAGGCTAGTCACAAATACTAAACCATCAAAGCTAGTCTAAACCTGACCATCCTATGCAAGCTTATTTTTACTAAGCTAATCATATGTCAGAAACTTGTAAAAATTATAAAACAAAAACCATAAACATGTGTAGTATTTCATGTAAAAATTCAAAAAAAAAAGAGTGAAGGTCAGAAACATAATGCAAACAGAAATTTATACGTAAATGTCCAGACTGTCCAGCAGTGATAAAAACAGAGATACTTGAATTAGAAAATTCATAAAATATTTGATAAAACTCATAAAATTAGATCACTTGATTTTACATCAGTAGACCCATGAAGAAACAATATATCAAATTGCTAGAATTTTTCAAGGTGTAAAACTATTTTAATGAATTTATATTAAGAGACTAGCAAACCTATTCACAAACTTTCAAGTTTGTGTTTTGCACTTCAAAATTTCAGAACTTAGTGCTAACTCAATGAAAATTGCTCAAATAAACTTTGTATCATAGGAGATTCATGATATTATATGATATAATTTTTATATGCCATTCTAAAGCTTTTAATAGCCTAAACTAATTTTACCATCAACAATCACAATTTTGGAAAGCAGTTTCCAGAACTGTAGCAAGATTAAACATAAAATTCAACATAATTTTCGGAGATCATTTGGATAGTCAGAAAAATTGCGAAATCATACATGCTGTTGAAAATCAGAATTTTCCAGCACCACTGTTCGAAATTTGAAAATTCACAACAAATTGATTACTTGGAATCTCTTTGTACAAAATATATCATTGAAAACCTTAGAATGTCTAGTTTATTTTTTTGAAAACTTTCATGCATAATTGAATAAACAATGAAGGGAAAACAATAATAAAATCACAGCACTCCTGTCTCATAATGCCTAGCTAGTCATTTATGATAAAGAGAACAATGCATGCATTCATTATCAAACACATAAGATCAGAGAACAAGTATTAGAGAAAAATAATTACCTCAAAACTTGTTTCAAACATGCATAAAAGAGAACTCTAGAATACTTTATTTTGATACGGTTGTTAGGTTAAATGATTTTAATAGTAGGGAGAAAGGAAGAGTTTAAGTTTTATTAAAACACATTTTTTTTTAAAATACATTATATGATAAAGATGGTAATACTTTATATTTTATTTTATAAAAATAAATTAATAAAACAATTATGCCTTTTCTCAAATAATGTTAATTGAAATAAAATCACTCAAAAAAAGATAAACAATTGAATGGATAAGAATAATAAAATTCAAACATACAAGGTGATATTACAATTTCTCCACCCCCCCCTTAAAAAAGTTTTGGCCTCAAAATTTAGTACGTTACCTCAGTCATAAAAAAGTTGAGGGTACTTTTCTGGGAAAGCCATACATCTGGCACATCATTAGATGCTGCAACTAAAGCAAGTTGTAGTTGATGAGTAAAATAGTGTATATAATATGCATATGGGTAATCTTTCAAAAATAATGCTTGTAATCCATTCCATGCGCCCCGCATGTTACTAGCAGCATCATACCCTTGCCCTCCGATATTTTCAACTAAAAGATCATATCGTGCAAGAACATTACATATTTCTTTTCTAATGTTACTGCTGGAGTTTCCATGACATTGATAACTTAAAAAAAATGTTCTCAAATATACCCATCACAATCAACATACCTTAAAATACTAGCCATTTGCTCTTTATCAGATTCATCAAGTGCTTCGTCTACTAAAATACAAAACTTACCATCTCCAAGTTCCTTGCGTATCTTGTTTCACACTTTGTTTGCAAGAATATTTAAAAGCTCTTTTTGAATGTCAGACGCTGTATACTTAGCATATGATGGAGCATTTTCCAAGACAACTTGAGCAATTTATTTACTACACTCTGCTGAATGCTTTATCAACTCTATGAAATTTCCCTGATTTTTTGAATTAACTGATTCATCATGACCTCTAAAAGCACATGTGATAACTCTTAGAAATGAGAGTTATTACATTAATTCTAAACTTGAATCAAGATCACTTAGAGAACAAATAAGGTGTTTTTATTACGTTTTGGTTATATTTTGCATAAACATTCATTTTAGTTGAGTTTAATAAGTTTTGCTTGCATCAAAGTAATTTGTGCTAAAAACAGATGCATAATTGTAGGTTCTCAAAAAGTCTTAATTCATGAGGGGATGTTGAGACATTAGATGAGCAAGAAGAGGAAAGAAGATGGCCACAAAAGAAGAAAAGCTCAATTGGGAATAATACAGTGTTGTTGCGGATGTTAGAGCAACCTGTGCTGTAGCAATCTGGAAGCAATGTGGGAGAAAACTTAGGCGCTGGTCAGCCACAGAATCGCAATCTGCATGTTTCCTAATTTAACGCATGCACGCTCATGGGCTTTTGTTTACCATAATTTGCAATATAAAAGGGTGCACCACATAGAAAGGCGGCAAGGGAATTATCATTAGAATAATTACAAAGGAAGGAAGAAGAAGATCAGAATTGAAGAGTGTTGTTTCGGCAACATTGGAGAATCGTGCAGAATTATTTGGATTTGTCTTTCACCGTGCTCACTTTATATTTATCTTCTTCCTTTAATTGTTTTGATGTATCCTGAGATCAATATATTTATGTTTATTTTTCTCATTCAGATTATGAACTAAATTTACTTGTAGTTGCGTGACAAACAATCCAATGGGTTCTTAACTCTTCTTATGAGTTGTTATGGCACTGCTGTAGCATTTTACTCTAGTAGTTTTTATGAATATAACTGTTATTTTGGTTGACCACCCATTTAATAGTTTTAGTTAAGATAAGGCAGCAAAAGAGCATGTCTTAGCGGATATTATTAGAGTATTACTTGATCTTAAGTTGAGTTTCCTGGATTAGGTTATCTTGAATCCCGTAAGGGCAATACTTGAAGTTAAGATTTGTGACACACTAGATATAGGTGTTCACCTTGTAGGGTGGAGAGACTGAAAGTTATAATGCCATACCATAAGTATATCAACAACTGGTAATTGTTAATAGATTTAAGGGTATGAGACTTCCAATATGCGATAGCTGAGGATGCAAATTTATTCTGCCCAGTGCTGCAACATTTGCTATAACAACTGGTGCTAACTTGATAAACAACAGTCACCCCATAAGGAGAGTTTGATCATTCATTACTATAATCTCAATTGAATCTTAGACAGATTTAACCTAGTTTATTTCGTTACGGTATTATTTTATTTAATTCTTTCACAATCCTTAATTACGTTAGAAATCACTTTACAATTGTTTGCTTCGGTCCTAAGTTGATTTGCACTATTGTGACTGCTTTAACATTTTGAGTAACATGAATCATTGTGAAGACGATCTTGAATACTCATCACTTTATTACTTGTTGTGTATACTTGAACATTGGCATTGGTAGTAATTGCTTATGAAAAATAACCAACAACATGCTTGCTTTGCTAACCATTTAACAACAATAATTGAGGTCTTCAATCGTAGCCTATTCTCCAAAAGTTGTTGTGAAGTTTGGGCATTAATTAATCTATCAATGTGTTGAATTGGGTTCCTCAAACAACCTTAACTCTGCATATTCTTATTATGATGAGGAGATGGATCCCCTTCATGTTGTAAAAAGGGACATTTTTTTCCATTGTTGACTCTCTTCCAACTAGAAAATCCTTCCATAATGAATTTTGGGTTATTTGATGGAATTTCATCAAAAAGAAAGCATGGAAAACAAAAATGCACTATCTTTTACCTCATAGTACTCAAGCCATGGAAAGTTTTTAAACCAGTGATACTGAAACCTACGTTCTTGCGTGCCATCATTAGTTAGTGGATAATCTCGTAGTTTAGGCTGATAATGTCCCATTTTGATGTACTTCTTTCGAATATCATCACATTGATTTACTGAATATGTCCCTATTTGATGACGTAATCCAAGATCACGCTCCAGATAAGTATTTATAGTTTCTTCAACTTTAACCCTTTGAAACTTGGAAGTATGTTGCTCAATGAAATCTTGAGCATTAACTTGACATGGAGATAAAGACTTAATGGATAATTGATTTTCACCCACTCTCTTAAAAAAAAGAAAGTAGAGTTTTTCTTGGTTTATTTAACATTGAATTTGTAATATAATACATTGAAAAATTATTATTTATTTATAAAAAATTTAGCAAAATCGCAAGTTAAAAGCTAATTAAAAAAGTCAGCAAATTAATTGTTTTACTATTTTATTCACTCATTCTTTTCATGCCATCATTATTTTATAATTCCAAGAAGATCAATAAGCACCTTCCATAGTTCCACTTTATATGCTATCATCACCGTTTGTCATATTATAATATTCTAGTAGTCTATTATCACATTCTATTATTTTATAATTTTAAAAAGATCAATCACAGTTCACAGAATCAACAACTTCCAGTCTTCCACAATTCCACTTCGTGTGCCAATATGCCATCATTATCATAAATCATATTCTATTCTGTAAACTAAATTTTAAAAGGCAAAGTGCCTTGTACTAGGGGCTGCATCAAGAGACTGGGTGATAACTCTATGAAATGAGAGTTATCAGGACACATTTAGACTTAAATCAATAATACTTAGAGAGTAAATGATGTGTTTTCATTGTAGTTTTGTTATATTTCGCATAAACATTTATTTCAATTTAATCTTAGTAAATTTTACTTGATTTAGAGTAATTTGTGCTCAAATTGTGTGCTTAATAGTAGTTGTCCAGAAGCTTATTTTTTACGGAAAGAATGCTGTTGCAACAGGCTTGCAAAAATGAGGAAGAACATGACTACAAAAGAATTGACATAAAATCTGGAACAATGTGGTGTTGTAGCCGTTGTTCGAGCAACCATTGTTGTAGCAATCCTGGAACAATGGCAGAGAAAATTTAGTGCGGGATATATGCAGAATCGATATATGCAGTTTCCTAATCTGGCTTATGCGTGCCCTAGGCTTCTGTTTTACCCTAGTTTTTCAGATATAAAAAGGGCACGTATTATATGAAAAAAGGCAGTGAATTAACATTGGAGAAATCAAATGGAAAAGGAGAACAAAATCTGAATTCACGAGAAAGCAAGTCTACACCAGTGAAGATAAACCAGCAGAACTATTGTGGATTCAATTTTCATCGTTTTTTTTCTTGTTCCTTTACTTACTCTTTGATTGAACCGATGTATTTTATGGCTGATATTTTGTTATTTGTTTTACTTTTTCAAAGTATGAACTAAACTTGATTGTAGTTGTGTGACAAACAATCTAAATGAGTTTTTGACTGTTCTTATGAGTTGTTGTACGATTGCTATAGCATTTTACCCTAATAGCAATTATTATAATCGTTATTTCGGTTGACCACCCATTTAATAGTTCAAGTTAAGATAGAGCCACAAAAGGGTCTGTCTTAGTGGAAATTATTAGAATAATACTTTATCTTAATTTAAGTTTCCTAGACTAAGTTTACTTAAGTCCCAAAAGGGCTATATTTGAGTTAAGATTTGTGAAGAACTAAACATAGGAATTCACCTTGTAGGGTAGAGAGAATGTATGATCATACTGCCATACCGTAGGTGCATTAACAACTGGTCATTATTAAGGTGCTGAAGGGTATGACAAATCTGACAAGCGACAGCTGAGGATGACAAATCTGACAAGCGACAGTTGTTGTAGCAACTGGTGTTAATTTAGACAAAACAATCAGTTCATGAAGAGAGTTTGATCACTCAGCTACCTCATTCTCATTGAATTCTTCTTACGCAATTCATTTAATTTGTTTTATTACTGCATTGATTTGTTTTATTTTTTTTTCTTTTATTGTTTATTTCGGTAATTCACTTTTAATTAGAATCTTTTTTTTGGAACAAATGAAGTTTGCACTATCGTGATTGTTGTAGCCTTTCTAGTAACATCAATCCCTGAGGAGACGATCTTGAATATTCATCACTTTATTACTTGTTGTGTCCACTTGCACATTGACATCAATAGCAATTGAGTTTATTTACCAACAAGTTTTTGGCGCCGTTGCCAGAGATTGATTGTTTTTTTCGAAGTGTAAAGTCAATCTTGACAGTGCCAACTTGATCTAATTCGTTCTATTTATTAACATATCAACACTTGCATGCGCAAAGACAGATCTATTGAATTTCAAATTGATCCTGAGATTGAAAGGACTGTAAGGAGACTGAGAATAGAGTAAAGAAATTCAAAGTTTGCTTCAGAAATGGATAATCTATTGGATGTGGTAAACTTGGATCCTCACGGGCCACTACAACTTGTCAATGTTTAAGAGGGGCAAAATGAGCATGTTAATTAGAGACAACCAGGCAACAACAATATCCTTTACATAGCAGATGACAGAGACATGGCTATCAGAGATTATGCTGTGTTAACTCCTCAAGTTGTACATCCTGGAATAGTCAAACCTGAAGTGGAAGCCGCTAATTTTGAACTTAAAACAATAGTGTTTCAAATGCTGCAAACAGTAAGCCAATTTAATGGACTGTCATATGAAGATCCTCATATCCATCTTAAGTTATTTTTGGAAGTAAGTGATGCTTTTAAAATTGCTGGAGCAACACATGATGCTTTAAGACTAAGGCTTTTTCCTTACTCCTTAAGAGATTGAGCTAGAGCATGGTTGAACTCATTACCATCTAATTCCATCACTACATGGAATGACTTGGCTGACAAATTCTTAATGAAATATGTTCCACCAATCAAGAATGAAAAATTGCGGAATGAGATCACTTCCTTTCACCTATTTGAAGATGAGATTTTGTATGAGGCTTGTGAGAGATTTAAAGAGTTGCTCAGAAGGTGTTCTCATCATGACATTCTGATGAAGAGTAGGAATCCATATTATACTAGGATTAGTTTCCTTATTAACTAAAGTTTAAGACTTTTAAATTCCTTTATAATTTAGAATTTGTTTCCTTTTCAATTTAGGATTTTGTTTTTACTTCATGAATTACGAAAATTACTACTACTATAAATAGCTCCCTCTTGTAGCCTTTGAAGGCAGAATTTTGAGTTCAATAATATTTTAATTTTCAAATCTCTTTGTGAGTATTTGAACAATTAATTCTCGGTATTCTGCGGAATCAACGAGCCTTAACCCCTAAATTCGCGGTATTTTTTTGAATCAACGTGAATTTAGTTGTTCTTTTGTTCCGGTATTCTTTAGAATCAACGAAATATTTTGAACATTAAACTTTCACTGTATCACATTCCCTGCTGTATACAGCTTGAAACCTTTTACAATAGGTTGAATCCAAGTACGAGATTGATGGTTGATGCTTCAGTAAATGGAGCTCTGTTATCTAAATCTTACACTGAAGCCTATGAAATTTTAGAGAGAATTGCCAACAATAATTATCAGTGGCCATCAGCTAGACACACAGCAGCAAGAGGAGCAGCGGGGGTACATAATATAGATGCAATTACAACATTATCAGCACAAGTAACTTCATTGACTAACATAGTGAAGACCATGTCTTCTGCTCCTGCAACGGTAAAGCAAGTTATTGAACTGTCTTCCGTGTATTGTGGTGAGGAACATGTATTCAAAAAATGTCCAGGAAATCCAGCATCAGTAAACTATGTGGGCAATTTCAACCGACAGCCTCAAAATAACCCATACTTAAATACTTACAACCCTGGATGGAAGCAACACCCAAATTTTTCATGGAGCAATCAAAATCAAAATGTTCCAACACTGAGTGAGTGGACAGAACAAAAATACTCAACCACCTTGTTTTCATCAGCAGAATTAAGGGCAAAGACACATTAGCCATGATCCACTAACTTCACTGGAAACACTGACAAAGGAATACATTACGAAGAACGAAGTAATTGTATAAAGTCAAGATGTATCTCTAAGAAACTTGGAAAACCAAATTAGACAGCTTGCCATAACAATGAGTAGTAGATCTTAGAGATGTTTGCCCAGCAATACAGAAGATCCAAGAAGAGAGGGAAAAGAACACTGTAAAGTAATCAAACTAAGATCTGGAAAGAATGTTGATATCCCTGTTGATGTGACTAAAAAAAAGTTGGAACTTAACTCCTCACAAGAACCACCTCAAGATGAGAGCATATTACAGCAACCCAGCCATCAAGATACTGGTGCTAGTGGTCAAGCTATAACAACTTTGGAAGAGAATCAACCAATAAATGCTGAAGAAGAAATTGCAACACCAGTGGTGACAACTTATAATAAATCAAATGAGCAGAGATTGGTACCTCTTGAAGTTGCCTAGCAATTTAGGCATCCACCCCCTTTCGCACAGAGATTCCATAAACAAAAACAAGACAAATAGTTTAGCAAATTCCTAGAAGTGCTGAAGCAGTTACACATCAACATACCTTTCGTGAAAGCATTGAAGTAAATGCCTAATGATGTGAAATTTCTAAAAGATATCTTGGCAAGAAAAAGAAGGTTGGGAGAATTTAAAACGTTGCTTTAACACAGGAATGCAATCACATGCTTCAAAGTAAGATCCCTAAAAAATTGAAGGATCTAGGAAGCTTCACAATACCATGTTCCATTAGAACTAGGTAAAATGGCAAAACACTCTGTGACTTGGGAGCCAGCATTAATCTGATGCCATTATTTGTATTTAAGGAATTGAGAGTAGGAGAGTGCACGCCAACAACAGTCACTCTGCAATTAGCTGACAGATCTCATGCATACCCTGAAGGAAAGATTGAGGATGTATTGGTAAAGGTTGAAAAATTCATCTTTCTAGTGGATTTCATTGTACTAGACTTTTAGGCTGATAATGAGGTACCAATTATACTTAAGAGACTTTTCCTAGCAACCGGGAAGACTCTAATAGATGTGCAGAAAGGAGAGCTCATAATGAGGGTAAATGACCAACAAGTCACCTTTAATGTATTAGAAGCCATGAATAACCCTGATGAGGCAGGAGATTGCAATTTCCTGAGTGTTGTGGATCTTACTGTAGCAGACATAATAAATAGATGTTGCAGTAACGTGGTTAACAAATCTGCCACCTTTGAAAGTTTTGAAGAAGAAGATGTTGCAACAAATCAGATATATTGGATGGGAGAAAGGCAATCTAACAGGCATAACATATTTATTGAACCTTTAAATCTTTCAGACAGGGAAGTAAAGGCAACTTTACCATCTATTGAATCACCACCTACTCTTGAATTAAAATTGTTACCTTCGCATTTGAAGTATGATTTATCTTGGTCAGAACAATACACTTTCTGTAATCATTTCATCTACTTTGGATGCAGATCAAGATGTGCTTGGGAGACACAGAAAGGCAATTGGATGGACTATGACAGACATTAAAGAGATCAACCCATCCATATATATGCATAAAATTCTATTAGAGGACTGCTGCAGCAATTTAGTAGAGCAACAGAGAAGGTTAAATCCCATTATGAAGGTAATTGTAAAAAAAGAAATCATCAAATGGCTGGATGCTAGGATCATATACTTGATATGAGTTAGTTCATGAGTAAGTCCAGTTCAATGTGTTCCAAAGAAGGGAAGAATAACAGTGATAGCAAATAGAAAGAATGAACTTATTCCCATAAGAACAGTGACTAGATGGAGGGTATGTATGGATTACAAGAAGCTCAACAAATCCACACAGAAGGATTACTTCCCACTTCCATTTATAGATCAAATGTTGGATAGACTTGTTGGAAAATAATATTATTGTTTCCTAGATGGGTATTCATACTACAACCAAATTATTATAGCCCCAAAAGATCAGGAAAAGACTACATTTACCTATCCTTATGGAACATTTGCCTTCATAATGATGCCCTTTGGTTTATGCAATGCTCCAGCAACTTTTTAAAGATGTATGATGTCTATTTTTTCAGATATGGTGGAGCAAACATTGGAAGTCTACATGGATGATTTCTCAGTCTTTGGAGAGACATATACTAATTGTTTACACAACTTAGAAGAAGTTCTTAAAAGATGTGAGGTGACTAACTTAGTACTCAATTGGGAAAAATACTATTTCATGGTGCAAGAAGGCATAGTGTTGGGTCATAAGGTTTCCAAGAGTGGCATAGGGGTAGATAAAGCGAAGATAGAAGTGATCGATAAACTGCCACCTCCCAGTTCAATAAAAGGGATTAGAAGTTTTTTGGGTCATGCTGGATTTTATAGAAAATTCATAAAATACTTTTCCAAAATAGCTAAACCATTATGCTAATTGTTAGAACATGATAAGCCTTTTCATTTTAATAAAGATTGTCTTCAAGCCTTTTGAGAATTGAAGAAAGTTTTGATCACTGCACCGGTGGTTATAGCACTAGATTGGACTCTACAATTTGAGCTGATGTGTGATGTCAGTGACCATTTTGTTGGGGCAGTGTTGGGATAGAGGAAGAATAAAGTTTTCCACTCTATATACTACGCCAGTAAAACTCTTACTCAAGCTCATATTAATTACACCACTACAGAGAAAGAGTTGCTAGCAGTAGTATTTGTTTTCGATAAGTTTAAAGCTTACTTGGTGGGTACTAAAGTGACAATGTACACAGATCATGTAGCCATTAAGCACCTAATCTCAAAAAAGGATACTAAACCAAGATTAATAAGATGGATCTTATTGCTTCATGAGTTTGATTTGGAAATTAAAGAAAAAATGGACTGAAAATCAAGTAGTAGACCATCTGTCTAGGCAGAAGCAAACACAAGCACATTGATAAAAAAAGACATCACTGAAACTTTTCCTAATGAATAACTGTTAGTAATACAACATGCACATATGCTGCAGCAATCAAGATCTCCATGGTATGCAAATTTTGCTAACTACTTAGTAAGTGGATTGCTACCACCCGAGTTAAAGTTTCAGCAGAAAAAGAAATTTCTTCATGATGTCAGAATTTACTAGTGGGATGAGCCATATTTGTATAAGTTTTGCTTAGATCAAGTAATACGAAGATATGCTTCATAGGAAGAAATTCCTCATATACTGGAATCTTGCCATGCTGCAGCATATAGAAGACATTTTGGTGGTCACAGAACAACTGATAAGTTTATGCAATCAGGTTATTACTGGCCTTCTATTTTTAAAGATGCTTATGAGTTTGCTAAATATCGTGACAGGTTTCAAAGGACAGGAAACATAATTCAAAGACATGAAATGCCATTGACGAACATTCTGAAAGTGGAGATTTTTTATGTATGGGGAATAGACTTCATGTGTCCTTTTCCACCATTCTTTGGGAACTTATATATTCTGGTTGTTGTGGATTATGTCTCCAAATGGGTAGAAGCTGCAGCATTACCTATCAATGATGCTAGAGCAGTAGTGCACTTCCTTCAGAAAAGAATATTTTCTAAGTTTGGCACTCCACGAGCAATTACTAGTGATGAGGGTACTCATTTCTGCAACAAAGTATTTGCTGCAGCTATGGTGAAATATGGAGTCAAGCATAAAATAGCAATAGCATATCACCCACAATCCAATGGCCAGACAGAAGTGTCTAATAGAAAGATTAAGAAGATCCTAGATGTGTATAAGAGACAGGGGTACTCATTTCTGCAACAAAGTATTTGCTGCAGCTATGGTGAAATATGGAGTCAAGCATAAAATAGCAATAGCATATCACCCACAATCCAATGGCCAGACAGAAGTGTCTAATAGAAAGATTAAGAAGATCCTTGAAAAAGTGGTGAATCCATCAAGAAATGATTGGTCCTTGCACTTATATGACTCCCTATGGGCTTACAGAATAGCATACAAGACACCACTAGGCATGTCTCCCAACCGAATTGTATATGGGAAAGCTTGCCACTTGCTACTCGAGCTAGAGTACAAAGCATACTGGGCACTTAAGCAATTAAATTGGGATAAATTTCAACTATGTGAGCTTGATGAATTATGACTATTCTCGTATGAAAATGCAAGAATCTACAAAGAGAGAACAAAACACTATCATGACAAACACATTCAACACAAGAAATTAATCCCTGGCCAGCCAGTTCTGCTCCATAATACAAGGTTAAGACTATTTCCAGGAAAGTTGAAATTTAGATGGTCTGAACCTTTCAAGCTGCTCAGAATCTACCTTCATGTGCCTGTTGATCTCTTAGATGAAAAGACAGGCCAGGAATTCAAAGTTAATGGGTACAGAGTTAAGCATTACATGCATTCAGCTACAAATTTTTCAAATGAGGTCTTACTCCTTAGAGAACCAATATTATGAGCACTCAAGTAAGGTCAGGCTGAAGGACCTTAAATCAAATGCTCGATGGGAGGCAACCCATTGCTGAGGCAGTCATTTTGAATAAGATGGATCCTCCATGGCTTTGTAATAGAATTTTTCTTTCTTTCTTTCTTTATTATTATCTTTATTCATAATGGTTTAACTTTTATCTTTTCTTGTTTTGTTTTTTTCTTGTTACTCTAAAAAAAAATGCCAAGTCACACTTAGTATAGTTAGATTCAATACTAACAATTGAGGCTGTAATGTTAACAGATTACAGAGGCAAGCCACATGTTAGCAGCTATTTGTGGAGAGTGTGTAACCATTGCTAGAGCACACAATTGGGTGCTGTAGCAACCAATATTACTGTTATAGTAACTTAATCACGTAGCCTCCCACTTTACCGTTGGAGATAATATGTGACAGATGGTTGGGTGGTTTTGGATAAAAATTAAGGAAGAATATCCCTTAAATTACTGCATTAATTTCTCTTGCCTATTTTTATGGGATATGCTTAATAAATTTAAAAAATTATTCCCTAATTTATCTCTTTTACCGGATTTGTTTTCATTTAATTCCACCTATATAAGGGTGTCACTGTGCATATTGACCTCTAACACTATTTTCTTTCCCCTTCGAGTTACGACTCTAATACTTCATAACATTTTCTTCTCGTTTCACTTTTGGGCATATTACCAATGAAATCTTACTGCTATAGCAATGCCGAGGTACAAAAGGATAGCCAGCCGACTAAAAGATCCCTCACGATTCCAAAGTTACCATGTGGAAGAAAAGTATGAAGAATTATTGAACCACGCAAGATTCTGAAAGAAAAAGAGTTTTAGTTCCCAACTCAACCCTCAGGAATTATGCAATCATTATACAATACTGCAGCAAAGCACGGGTGGTTAGAGTTTTGTAACTACCCTCGAGACACTGTGTTGCCATTTGTGAAAGAATTTTACGCCAATTTAGTAAGCTCTGGTCAGCACAATATTTAGGTAAGAAACTTGTTTGTTCCATTAGATTCTCAAGTTATAAATGCTTTTTATAATTTACCTTCTGAAGTTAATTGCGAGTATGCCAAATTGCTTGACAAATTAACCCCACAAAGATGGAACAAAATTTTCACAACATTTACCACAAAGGGTGCATCTTGGGCTAATGAAGAAGGGCGTGTGATTAATAGGATAGATTTAACACCCATTACTAAGGTGTGGGTGAAATTTCTAAATTTTAGACTTATGCCAACCACCCACACCACTATTGTTTCACAAGAAAGGTTAGTACTATCGTTTGTTATTGTTAAAGGGTTACCCATAGATGTGGGAAGCATTATCGAAAAAGAAATTTAGGACTGTGCCATGAAAAACCACAAAGCAGTTGCCTTATTATTTCCTTCACTCATCACCAACATCTTTGTGGTATCAGGAGTTCGCTTTGATGCAAAAGATGAGCATGTCAAGAATGATGGTGCCCTCACTGCACGCACTATCGAAAGAATTGCTGGTGAAGTTGTTGGAGCCCCATCTGAACCAGCTGGTGTAACAGGGGCAAGAAGAGTTATTGTTTTATAACAGAGAATCCATGCACTGAACACCAGCATCACTCAATGTACTGAAGCTCAGCAGAGGGAAAATAATAGGTTTTGGAGCTATTTGCAGCACTTGGAAAACCACATACACCAATTTGTTGTATATATGAAAAGTACCCACCAAAATTTCCCTGATTCATTGCTTCAGCAATACAATTTTGAAACCGCCACTATAGAGGCTCCAAAAGAAGTCAGTGAAGAAGCTACTGACATAGATGAACCAGAGGAAGAAGCTGCAGCAGAGCCGTAAGCAGAGGCCGAAACAGATGCTGATGATCAATCTGACTAACCCGAAGAAGAGGGTGTCAAATCTGCAACTGACAGTTCCCCGACAGAGGAAGAGAAAGAGCCTGAAAAAGAGCTCGAGGAACCCCAGCCAAGAC
Organism: Citrus medica; assembly: GCA_002013955.2. Taxonomy (NCBI): domain Eukaryota; kingdom Viridiplantae; phylum Streptophyta; class Magnoliopsida; order Sapindales; family Rutaceae; genus Citrus; species Citrus medica. Next base: position 512,971 of record MKYO02007120.1, read on the forward strand.
CTCCTTCAAATCTAAAAAAAGAATATCATACAAGAAGAGGACGATGAGCCAGCAGAGGACCCTTCTATTCCAGTCCTTTCTAGAAAGGGTAAAAAGAAAGTAATCACCCCTCCTGCCTCTGACAATGAAGCCGAGCCAATTGATGCAGAGCTGGAAGCTACAGCAGCCAGAGTTACTCGTACACCCGCAGAGACAAAGCAACTGTTCAATATCATTGCTGCAATCACAGTTGAGGGATATGCAGCTGAAACCCCAGATCCAGCTCCTTCGCAGCAAACTCCTAGCAAAAGAAAATGGGGCACTTCTGGAGGTGTTGCTGCAGCAGACACTATAACAAAAAAGGAGCAGATCTGTTTCATCTAGGCAGGCTGCACCAACTGCAACTCCTCCCACTAGCCCGTTATAGAAAAAGAAATAGATGTTGCCAGCTGCCTCACCGCAAGCATCCCCTAAGGAACGGCTGTGGAGCGCATAAAAAAAGTGCTGAAGTCACTGCAGCATTACCTCAGCAACAAGGGAGTCCTACTTGCTAGTTTCCTTTAATTTTTTTCTTTTCTTCCGAAAAACTTGTCTAGTTTATATGTTTTCTTTTCACCTTTTTATTGTAAGCATGTCTAGTTTATATGGTTTTTCCTTGTGTGTTTGTAAGGACACAACACCTCTCAAGTTTGGGGGGTTGTGTTTCTGATTGCATGTGTTTATGCCTGTGTTGTGTGTTGTGTGAGCTCTGTTATCTAATATTTTTATATGGATTTGAAGACCTAATGAAGATAAATTGAGTGTTCATGAGAATGCTAAGTAGAGATAGCTATAGATAGAGGTTGAAATTCTGTCCTGACACTTAGACTTTGGTTGAGTTTTATGATAATGTTGTAGTAAAGCCAAGAAAACAAAAAGGAGTAGGAAATATCTCAAGTTTGGGGGAAAATTTTGGTTGAATTGTACTCATTATGAAATAAATTTGGCTCTAATGGCTCAAGTTACTGAGTAATCAGGGCTGAGTATATACCCCATATGTAGACTTGAGTCTAAAGGCAACAAGAGTTATGAGCATTGCTGTAGCATCTATGGCGTAAAAACAAAATCCTCTGTCTAGGATATTGAGTAGTTAGGTCTGTTCATGAGCCCCATGTTCAGCCTTGAGTTAAAAGATATCTTTCGATAAGACTATGCTATGAGTATTGCTACAACAACTCTGATCTGTGCATTGATTGAGTAATTAGGTATCATCATTACAAGTGATCGACATTCACATGAAAAATAAATGTTAAAGTGAAGAGGGTTAAGTGTTCTTAAAAAAAACATTTTTTTGTTTTTGTTATAGCACAGTTTGAGTATATGTGTGATTTCTGCTCCCCCTTATGAGATGTGTATAAGAGACAGATGTTAAAGTGAAGAGGGTTAAGTGTTCTTAAAAAAAACATTTTTTTGTTTTTGTTATAGCACAGTTTGAGTATATGTGTGATTTCTGCTCCCCCTTATGAGATGTGTATAAGAGACAGATGTTAAAGTGAAGAGGGTTAAGTGTTCTTAAAAAAAACATTTTTTTGTTTTTGTTATAGCACAGTTTGAGTATATGTGTGATTTCTGCTCCCCCTTATGTGAATATATTTGTGTTCTACCTATGAATTATATGCAATGTCTTTGTAATGTTGTAGCACCTCTGAAACTTGATCAAAGTAGCACACACGAACTTTGGACCGAATGTGGCCTAAGTCAAAAATTTGAACTGCTGTGGCAATTTTGTATGATTAAAAATGTGATCTAAGGGTAGAAGAATCCTTGCCAAATTGATGACAGAGCTAAGTTATTTATTGCATGATTGTGTGATTAAAGAGTAAGTGTTGTTGTCATTACTTGAGGACAAGTAATGGTTTAAGTTTGGGGGTGTGATAACTCTATGAAATGAGAGTTATCATGATACTTTTAGACTTAAATCAATAATACTTAGAGAATAAATGATGTGTTTTCATTGTGGTTTTGTTATATTTCGCATAAACATTCATTTCAATTTAGTCTTAGTAAATTTTGCTTGATTTAGAGTAATTTGTGCTCAAATTGTGTGCTTAATTGTAGGTGTCCGGAAGCTTATTTTTCACGGAAGGAATGCTGTTGCAACAGGCTTGCAAAAATGACGAAGAACATGGCTACATAAGAATTGAAACAAAATATGGAACAATTTAGTGCTGTAGCCGTTATTGGAGCAGCCATTACTGTAGCAATCCTGGAACAACTACAGAGAAAATTTAGCGCGGGATATATGCATAATCAATATCTACAGTTTCCTAATCTGGCTTATAGTTGCCCTAGGCTTTTGTTTTACCCTAGTTTTTCAGATATAAAAAGGGCACGCATCATATGAAAAAAGGCAGCAAATTAACATTAGAGAAATCAAAGGGAAAAAGAGAACAAAATCTGAATTCATGGGAAAGCAAGTCTGGACCAGTGAAGATAAACCAGTAGAACTATTGTGGATTTAATTTTCATCGTTCTTTTCTTGTTCCTTTACTTACTCTTTGATTGAATCGATGTATTTCATGGCTAATATTTTGTTATTTGTTTTTGCTTTTTCAAAGTATGAACTAAACTTGATTGTAGTTAAGTGATAAACAATCTAAATAGGTTTTTGACTATTCTTATGAGTTGTTGTACGATTGCTGTAGCATTTTACTTTAATAGCTATTATTATAATCATTATTTCGATTGACCACCCATTTAATGGTTCAAGTTAAGATAGAGCCGCAAAAAGGGTCTGTCTTAGTGGAAATTATTAGAGTAATACTTTATCTTAATTTAAGTTTCTTGGACTAAGTTTACTTAAGTCCCAAAAGGGCTATATTTGAGTTAAGATTTGTGAAGAACTAGAGATAGGAATTCACCTTGTAGGGTAAAGAGAATGTATGCTCATAATGCCATACCGTTGGTGCATTAACAACTAGTCATTGTTAAGGTGCTGAAGGGTATGAGAAATCTGACAAGCGATAGCTGAGGATGTAAAATAATTCTACCCAATGCTGTAGGAATTGCTATAGCAACTGGTGTTAATTTAGACAAAACAGTTAGTCCATAAAGAGAGTTTGATCATTCAGCTACCTCATTCTCATTGAATTCTTCTTACGCAATTCATTTAATTTTTTTTATTACTGCATTGATTCGCTTTATTTTTGTTTTTCTTTTATTGTTTATTTCGGTAATAATTCACTCTTAATTAGAAATTTTTTTTGGAACAAAGGAAGTTTGCACTATCGTGATTGTTGTAGCCTTTCTAGTAATATCAATCCCTGAGGAGACGATCTTGAATATTCATCACTTGATTATTTGTTGTGTCCATTTGCACATTGACATCAATAGCAATTGAGTTTATTTACCAACACTGGGCATTCGACTTCGGGACTTCAGGTGCGGTGGGTGATTCAGCTTGTGGGAGAGGGCCTTGCGGCAGCGGCTCGGTGTTACTCATGAGGTGGTGACTGGGCATCAATTCGAGCGTAGGAGACTAGGTATTCAACAGAGGTAAGAGACTTGAGCAATTGAATTTTGGTGAATTTCAAATTCAGATTTAGTTGGATACTGGTGAGTTTTATGAATTGTGATTTGGGGAAAATAAAGATTCCTAAATTATTAGATTTGTTTTTATTTTCTTATAAATATTAATAAAAGTAAATTTATAAATTATAATTATTTTTTTTTCAAAAAGCTTACCCGGGTTAGCATACCTTGAGCTTCGCCTCTGCTTTTCCCTTTTCTTAACCTCTCACTCCCAAGTAGTCTCTTCCATTGTATAATTCATCCAACGAACCTTAACTAGTGGAATGACTCAGGCTCTTAAGACTTGCTCCTTCTCATCAACAATCTCTATTGGTAGTTCTTCATAAGTCATATCATTTTATATTTGGATAGGTTAGTAATCCAAAACGTTAAAAGGATTAGTAATGTATTTCCTTAACACTGACACATGAAACACATTGTAAGGCTTGGAGATAAGGCTATTCGATAAGCAACTGCACCAATCCTCTTAAGAATCTCAAAAGGCCCAATAAATGGTGGGCTGAGTTTGCCTTTCTTCCCAAATCGAAAAACATCCTTCCACAGTTAGACTTTTAGGAAGACATAGTCTCTGATGAGAACCATCAAGGGAATACCATTAAAACTTCAAGTGATCCTTTACACATTCATGGAGGCCCAATTACAAGAGCAAGAGCCAAAAAGATGCAAGCTGCTTTGAATGGATTAATCGACAAAATATGGATTGAAAATGCAATTCAAGATGCAAGATATCATGAATTGGGCTTGAAGAGAAGACAAGGCATTGTGGGCATTATTCAAGTTATTGGGCAGCCAAATAGACAATTTGTATCAAATGCAGAAATGTCAAATTCGGAATAAAAATTGTATTGATTGAGCCAGAAGTAATGTAGAAGCTATATACCATTGGAAAGATAATTAAGTTATCTTTCCAATAAATTTACAGAGCTAGATTTGGAGTTCTCTAGAAGGAGTTATGACCAATTCATTACAACTTATTCAGACTTGGGATTTTCAACGACTCCTTTGTTTTTCAACTTCATTTGTTTGTTTTGTTTCAAGTTTGTCGATGTGTAAGGTAAGTCTACAATCAATGATGGTGGGCTAACATTAAGTTTGTCAATGATAGCATTAATTATAGTAGGCTAGCATTAAATTTGTCAAAGATAGCATTAATTATGGTGGGTTGGTGAAGACTTTTGAAATATCCTTTGACAAACCTACTTGGAGGGTTGTTCCAATGTTTCCATTTGTATTTTTAAGATCTTGGGTTTCTTTTAGTCTATTTAAATTCAGCAACATTGCTATGTAATAATATTAGAGATTAATGTTATTTGAATTTGAAAGATTATTCTTTCTTTAGTTCTTTTGAGAACTAGTGAACTTATCAAGAATTTGCATTCTTGTGGCGTTCTAAATTTAGACTTATCACTCACTTTCTCATCTATTTCTTGAGTGTGGCGTCAATATCATTCTCTATACATTTGGTTCATATTTTCTTAAGCATTGGGTCAAGGTTTTGTTTGTCATAAATCTGTTTAAAATTTTCTTGGGAAGTTGAAACTACAAATTAAGTATGTGTTTCAAAGTTTCATTGTGGGATTCGCATCATTTGGTATTAGAGCTAGTTTCTAATCAGGTTTGAATATCTTATTTATTTTGATTATCAAAAAGAAAAAAAAAGAAAAAAAAAAGAGAAAAAATGTACAAAAAAATTACAAAAGGATTCAAGTATTTCTACTTTCATCAAATTGAATTTTAGTTATTCATTTCCTTGACATAGTTTTCACACATATCAATTGTGTTGCTTTGCTTGCTTCCTTTCCTTTCTTCAATTTCCTTTTTCATTCTTTGTGTCCTCTTAATTTTTTTTCTTTCTTAGTGTGCTGGATTGTCATATTTGGTATGCCACTTGGGGTTTTTTTTTCTTGATTTTGTTTATTTAGTTTAATAAAGAACTGAAAGAGAGAATTAAGTGTGGTAAAAGGCAAAAGTTTGTGAGATCATTAGAAGGTAAAAGCCAATTTGTGTGTTAAACACGAGAGTTAAGTGACATCAAATTGAGTGAAACACGTGAGGGAGTGTTGTGAGGTCTTTTTGCTAACATTCTTTCAGATCACAAATATGTCAAAAGATCAAGAAGCTATAGACCAATAAATCATGCTCAAAGCCATGCAACAACAATATAAGCACATGAATCTAATGTTTGGAAAGATCCGTGACAAATTAGAGAGGCAAGACACTGCCATAGCCAATCTACAAAGGGGGCAACAACCAATAGCTCCTAATGTAAGAGGTAATCAAGGGAGTACTGTCATGGGAGAAAAAGATGGCAATGACATAGATGATTTTGATGACCAGACCACCGTTGACATGCGTGGAAGAGAGATAAGAGAAGGGCAAGACGTATAGATCGTGATTTGGGGAGTATTAAACTAAAAATTCCTTCTTTTCAAGGTAAAAATGATCCGGAAGCTTATTTGGAGTAGGAAAAAAAGGTGGAGCTAGTATTTGATTGCCACAACTACTCTGAGGAGAAAAAGGTAAAACTGCTGTTGAATTTTGAGTAGGAGACGAAATCGTAAAAGGCCTATAAACACTTGGGAGGAGATGAAGACCATCATGAGGAGGAGATTTGTTCCTAGTCATTATTATAGTGAGCTGCACCAAAGGCTTCAAAGTCTTATACAAGGTTCTAGAAGTGTAGAAGATTACCACAAGGAGATGGATATAATCATGATTCGAGCCAACATTGAAGAAGAACGAGAGGCCACTATGGCAAGATTTTTACATGGTTTAAATCAAGATATTGCTAATGTGGTTGACTTGTAGCACTATGTTGAGTTGGAAGACATGGTTCACATGGCCATGAAAGTGGAACGACAACTAAAAAAAGAAAGGTTCCACTAGAACCAATTTGGTTTCATCTTCCTCATGGAAGTCAAAATGGAGCAAAGATGAAAAGGTTGTTTCAAAGCCTAAGATTGACCCAATCAAGGATCATAAAGAGGGAGGCAACCAAAGCAAAGGTAAATTTGATTCCTAACACTTTAGAAATGGATATATTAAGTGTTTTAAATGTTTGGGGACAGATCATATTGCATCTCAATGCCCAAATAAGAGAGTAATGATCTTGAGGGATGATGGTGATGTTGAAACTGAGAGTGAATTAGATGATGATCTTATGCCACCTTTGGAGGATGCTAATGATGGTGTAGAATATCATGTTGATGGTAAATTGATGGTTGCTATGCGTGTTCTCAACATGCAAGTAAAAGAGGATGCGGAGGTACAACGTGATAACATCTTTCATACTAGATGCCACATCAAAGATAAGGTATGTAGTATGATAATTGATGGTGGAAGTTGTACTAATATAGCTAGCACTAGTTTAGTTGAAAAATTAAATTTGAAAACTTTGAAATATTCGAGGCCATATAAGCTACAATGGCTGAATGAACAAGTGCTGGTTTCATTCTCTTCTGGGAGATAGAAGGATGAGGTTTTATGTGATGCAGTACCCATGCATGCTGGACACATTCTTTTGGGTCGACCTTGGCAATATGATAGGCGTGTGACACATGATGGTTACTTAAATAGATATTCTTTTGTAATGAACAAAAGGCAAATCACTCTTGTACCATTAACACCTAGGCAAGTGTATGAGGATTAAATGTCAATACAAAAAGAGAGTGATACAAAAAATGAAAATGAGAGTACAAAAGAAAGAGAGATTGAGAGAAAAGCAAGTGAAAAGATAAAAAAAATATTGTTGAGAGAAAAGAGATGCAGCAAGTGAACTTGTTTGCAAAAGAGAGCGAGCTTAAGAGGGCTTTCTTTTCAAAACAACATATCGTTGTACTTTTGTGCAAAGAGGCTTGTTTACACACTAATGAGTGTTGTGCAAATTTTAATGAACTCGCAAGCGCACGAATCTATTGTAGTATAGATCAATGGTGACGAGTGTCGATCCCACGAGGAGGTTGATTTTAATTGTGTGTAGAATTAATTTTGTAAATGGATGATTGGATTTGTGGTGGAAAT
>MKYO02007120.1:521177-542582 GCA_002013955.2 Citrus medica
TGCCACGTCACCATCAACAGTACATAAGAATTTTAGCCCAACAGGATCGTGACACCTCATCAGTCAATGCCACATCATCGGTCAATGCCACGTCATCAATCCGTCTATGTGAACAGTACTGTGAACAGTAACATATACAATATTGTACACGTGAATAGTACCGTACATGTGAATAGTGCAATTTTTCCTTTTATACTCCTTCTAAGGTTTTCGACCGTCCTGAGTTCAAAAGTGATGTCGGTTTTGCCGTCTGATCTCTCCTTTATTATAATGCCCCTAAAATACATAAAATACTTAATTAAAATAAAACACATGTAATTAAATTACAAGAAGGTTAAATACATAAAAGTAAGGGTTGTTAGTAAGACTTGAAATGTAAAATGACGGTTTTCTCCTTTATAAATATACATTTTCTAACACTCAACAATGAGCTTAACTTTTTATAGTGCTATTGTGACTCTTTTGCAGGACTTTGATGATGTGTTTCCAAATGAAGTCCCTAACGGTTTGCCACCTATTAGGGGAATTGAGCATCAAATAGACTTCGTCCCTGGAGCTACCATTCCTAATAGACTTGCATATAGAAGTAACCCCGAGGAGACAAAGGAGCTTCAAAGGCAAGTTGAAGAACTCTTGGCAAAAAGGATATGTGAGGGAGAGCATGAGTCCATGTGCGGTACCAGTTTCACTAGTGCCCAAAAAGGATGGAACATAGAGGATGTACGTTGACTATCGTGCAATTAATAAAATCACTGTAAAGTATCGACATCTTATTCCTAGACTTGATGACATTCTTGATGAATTGCATGGTTCTTGTGTGTTTAGTAAAATTGATGTTAAAAGTGGATATCATCATATTAGGATTAAAGAGGGAGATGAGTGGAAAATTGCCTTTAAAACAAAATATGGTTTATATGAGTGGTTAGTGATGCCATTTGGGTTATCTAATGCACCTAGCACTTTTATGAGGTTAATGAACCATGTTTTGCGTACTTTTATTGGTAAATTAGTAGTTGTCTATTTTGATGATATTTTGATCTATAGCAAAGGCTTAGATGAGCACATTGAACATTTACAAAGTGTATTGACTGTTTTAAGAAAAGAAAAGTTGTATGCTAATTTGAAAAAGTGTTTCTTTTGTACAAATCAGATTGTTTTTCTTGGTTATGTTGTAAGTGCTAAAGGAATTGAGGTTGATGAAGAGAAGGTAAAGGCTATTAAAGAGTGGCCTACACCTAAAATTGTAAGTGAGGTAAGAAGTTTTCATGGTTTGGCTAGTCTTTATAGAAGATTTGTGAAAGAATTTAGCACTCTTGCTGCACTATTAACTAAAATTGTGAAGAAACATGTGGAATTTAAGTGGGGTAGTGAACAAGAAAGGGCATTTAATCTAATTAAGGAGAAATTAGTTTCTGCAGCATTACTTGCTTTACCTGATTTTACTAAAACTTTTGAAATTGAGTGTGATGCTTCAGGTATAGGTATTGAAGTTGTTTTGATGCAAGAAGGGCGTCCAATTGCTTACTTTAGTGAAAAATTGAGTGGAGCAGCCCTAAACTATCCTACCTATGACAAGGAGATGTATGCATTGGTGAGAGCATTGGAAACTTGGCAACATTATCTTCTACCTAAAGAGTTTGTTATACACACTGATCATGAGTCCTTGAAGCATTTGAAAGGGCAAGGTAAGTTAGATAAGAGAAATGCCAAATGGGTTGAATTTATTGAGCCATTTCCTTATGTGATCAAATATAAACAAGGTAAGGAGAATGTGGTGGCTGATGCATTATCTAGAAGGTATGCACTTATCTCTACATTAAATGCAAAGTTGTTAGGATTTGAGTACATTAAAGAATTATATGTTAACGATCCTGATTTTGCTAATGTGTTTAATGCTTGTGAGAAAGTTGCATTTGGTAAGTTCTATAGGCATGATGGGCTTTTATTTAGAGAAAATAAATTGTGTGTGCCTCATAGTTCTTTGCGTGAATTGCTTGTGCGTGAAGCTCATGGGGGTGGTTTAATGGGACATTTTGGCATTGCAAAGACTTAAGATGTTTTAAAAGAACAATTCTTTTGGCCACATATGAAACGTGATGTTGAACGAATATATGAGAAGTGTATCACTTGTAAACATGCTAAGTCTAGAGTTTTACCCCATGGATTGTATAACCCTCTACCCATACCTAGTGAACCTTGGGTTGATGTTTCTATAGACTTTGTTTTGGGTATCACTTGTAAACATGCTAAGTCTAGAGTTTTACCTCATGGATTGTATAACCCTCTGCCCATACCCAGTGAACCTTGGGTTGATATTTCTATAGACTTTGTTTTGGGTTTACCTAGGTCAAAAAGGGGAAATGATTATGTTTTTGTTGTTGTTGATAGGTTTTCAAAGATGGCACATTTCATTTCATATCATAAAACTGATGATGCAATAAACATAGCTAATTTATTTTTCAAGGAAATAGTTAGGTTGTGTGGAGTACCAAGGAGCATAGTTTCAGATCGAGATGCTAAGTTCTTGAGCCACTTTTGAAAAACGTTGTGGGGTAAGTTGGGTACTAAACTTTTGTGTTCTATTACTTGTCATCCACAAACTGATGGACAAACTGAGGTTGTAAATAGAACACTGTCTACTTTGTTGCGTGCCATTATTCAAAAGAACTTGAAAACTTAGGAAGAATGTTTGCCACATGTTGAATTTGCTTACAATAGAACTGTCCATTCAGCTACTAAATTTTCACCATTTGAGATTGTATATGGTTTTAATCTATTAACTCCTTTGGATTTATTACCTTTACCTATTGATGAGTATGCTAGTATGGATGGTAAAAAGAAAACTAAATTTGTCAAGCAATTGCATGAGAGAACACGTCAACACATAGAAAAGAGAGCTGAACAATATGCTACTCAAGCCAACAAAGGACGTAAGCAAGTGATTTTTCAGCCCGGAGATTGGGTTTAGGTGCATATGAGAAAGGAGAGGTTCCCAGCACAAAGGCGTTCCAAGTTGCTTCCAAGGGGAGATGGTCCATTTCAAGTGGTTGCACGGATCAATAACAATGCCTACAAATTGGATCTTCCTGGTGAGTATAATGTGAGTGCTACTTTTAATATTTATGATCTTTCTCCTTTTGATATAGGTGAAGATTCGAGGATGAATCCTTTTGAGGAGAGGAGGAATGATGAGAACCATCAAGGGAATACCATTAAAACTTCAAGTGATCCTTTGCACATTTATAGAGGCCCAATTACAAGAGCAAGAGTCAAAAAGATGCAAGCTGCTTTAAATGGATTAATTGAGAAAATATGGATTAAAAATGCAATTCAAGATGCAAGACATCATGAATTAGGCTTGAAGAGAAGACAAGGCATTGTGGGCATTATTCAAGTTATTGGGCAGTCAAATACAAAATTTGTATCAAATGCAGAAAGGTCAAATTTAGAATAAACACTGTATTGATTGAGCCAAAATTAATGTGCAGGCTATATACCGTTGGAAAGATAATTACGTTATCTTTCCAATAAATTTTATAGAGCTGGATTTGGAGTTCTCTAAAAGGAGTTATGACCAATTCATTACAGCTTGTTTAGACTTGGGATTTTCAACGACTCCTTTGTTTTTCAACTTCATTTGTTTGTTTTGTTTCAAGTTTGTCAATGCATGAGGTAAGTCTACCATCAATGATGGTGGGCTAACATTAAGTTTGTCAATAATAGCATTAATTATAGTAGCTAGCATTAAGTTTGTCAAAGATAGCATTAATTATGGTAGGTTGGTGAAGACTTTTGAAACATCCTTTGACAAACCTACTTGGAGGGTTGTTCCAATGTTTCCATTTATATTTTCAGGATCTTGGGTTTCTTTTACTCTATTTAAATTTAGTAGTCTTGCTATGTAATAATATTATAGATTAATGTTATTTGAATTTGAAAGATTATTCTTTCTTTGGTTCTTTTGAGAACTAGTAAACTTATCAAGAATTTGCATTCTTGTGGCATTCTAAATTTAGACTTATCACTCACCTTCTAAATTTAGACTTATCACTCACCTTCTAAATTTAGACTTATCACTCACCTTTTCATCTATTTCTTGAGTGTGGCGTCAATATCATTCTCTATACCTTTGGTTCATGTTTTCTTGAGCGTTGGGTCAAGGTTTTGTTTGTCATAAAACTATTTAGAACTTTCTTGGGAAGTTGAAATTACAAATTAAGTGTGAGTTTCAAAGTTTCATTGTGGGATTCGCATCAGTCTCCAACCTAAAATTGTAAATCTCGTGTACGCCGATCAGCATAAGTTTTCTCTCAGCTTTGAGCTATACGGAGACGTTATCTGATAAGCTTAATCTTATCCGCAGTAATCTGAACCAACTTTGGCCCTAATAAGTTCCTCTCGCTAACTTCGTCCCAACAAATGGGCAATCTACACTTCCACCAAAGGCAAGTGATCTCCCCATCTATCTCCCAAATCCAGTACACAAGCTCGCAACATGCCCTCAAGAGTATGGATAATTCTTTCTAACTTACCATTTGTCTGAGGATGAAAAGTTGTACCAAAATATAACTTGGTACCAAAACTCTTAGGCAAACTAGCCCAAAAATTTACAGTAAATCGTGGATCTCTATCTAAAACAATAGACACCGACACTCCATGCAATCTCACTATCTCTTTAATAAATAGCTCTGCCAACTGCCAAAGTTTGCAAGTACTTTTAATTGGTAATAAGTGATTTGACTTAGGCAATCGATCAACGATAACCGAAATAGAGTTTCTACCTTCTTCAGAGTGTGGTGATCCACTTATAAAATCCAGTGTGATATGCTCCCACTTCTATTTTAGAATAGAAAGTGATTGAAGAGTCCCTGCAGATCTTTGGTGCTCAGTCTTCATCTGCTGACACACCAAACATTTTGATACGTATCCAACAACATTATTTTTCATATTCCTCCACTTGAAATTTTTCTTCAAGTCTCGATCCATCTTAGCTCTACCTAGATGTGCACTAAAAGTTGTATCATAAGTCTCTCTCATTATCTCATTCTTTAACTTCTCATCAGTTGGTACACAAAGTTGTTGTCTCACCCTTAAAACACCATCATCAGCTACTCTAAACTCATACCGATCACTTTTTACTTCTTCGACGATCTTTCTAAGTTCAGGATCTTCCTTTTGTGCTGTCTTGATTATGTCTATCAAGGTAGGCTGAACACTCAAGTCATATAAAACATCCATCTCACCATGTGCAACCACTTTAATCCTAATCTTTCTGAGGTCCTCCAGCGTATGGCCTTGAGTAGTAATCATATGTGCCAACCCACTAGATGATTTCCTACTTAGAGCATCGACCACTACATTTGCCTTATCAGGATGGTAATCGATCGAACAATCATAATCCTTCACCAGTTTTAGCCATCTTCTTTACCTCAAATTCAAATCCTTCTGGGTGAACAAATACTTCAAACTCTTGTGATCCATATAGATCTCACAAGTCTCAGCACAAAGGTAGTGTCTCCAAATCTTCAAGGCAAAAACTATTGCTGCTAGCTCTAGATTATGGGTTGGATAATTCTGCTCATAAGTCTAAATTGTGATGAAGCATAAGCAACCACTTTACCATGTTGCATCAGCACACATCCCAGCCATTTTCTAAAAGCATCACTGTAAATAACATATCCACTACCACCAGATGAAATAGTCAAAACAGGTGCAAAGACCAATCTATTCTTCAACTCTTGAAAGCTCTTCTCGCAATCCTCATTCCATTCAAACTTCACATTCTTCCTAATCAACTTCATCAGAGGAATTACAAGATTGGAGAACCCATTCACGAATCTCTGATAGTATCCAGCCAAGCCTAAGAAACTCATAACCTCAGTAACGTTAGTCGATCATGGCCACTTCATTGTGGCCTCAACCTTAGTTGAATCAATTGATATACCATCCTTAGAAGCTACATGCCCAAGGAAAATAACATGATCTAGCCAAAATTCACACTTCTTAAACTTTTCATAAAATTTCTTCTCTTGAAGTGTTTGAAGAACCACCCTCAAATGCTCCTTACGCTCCTCTATAGTCTTAGAGTACAACAAACTACCATCAATAAATACAATAACAAATCAGTCAAGTCCATGAAGGCTGCTGGGGTTCGTTAACCCAAAAGGCATTACCAGAAACTCATAATACCTATATCGAGTACGAAAAGCAATCTTAGGTACATCATTCTTCACCTTACCAATGCACAACCACGTAGACCCATCATTCTTTTTTATAAAAAACACTGGAGCACCCCAAGGAGACACACTCAGGTGAATAAAACATTTATCAAGAAGTTTTTGCAGTTGGATTTTCAACTCTTTCAGTTCGATTGGCGCCACCTGATAGGGTGCTTTAGAAATAGGTGCGGTGCCAGGCAATAAATCTATTGAGAATTCAAGTTCTTGATTAGGAGGCAACCCATGCAAATCTTCTAGAAAAATGTCTGGTAACTCTCTGCCACACGAATGTCACAAAGTGACACTTCACCACTGTCATCAGCTACCACATAACTAGGAAGCCGTTATATTCTTCGGTCAACATCTTATGAGCTTTTAGCATAGATATCAACAAGCTGCTTCTATTTTATTTGCCTTGAAATCAGAGCTTAGACTCTCCAAGAATAGTAAGTACTTCCTCAGAAAAATAATGAACATTAGCGTGATATGTTGCCAAACAATTCATCCCCAAAATAACATCAAAATCTTGCATTAGAATTGGCAGTAGATCAATAATGAATTCTTTGTCATGAAAACTAATTGGGCAAGACTTATAAACCCGATTCACTATCATATTATCATCCATAAGAGTAAGCAATAGATAGATAACACGCAAGTGGCTCAGTATTTCTATCCGCATGACAAGCAAAAGCACATGATACAAAAGAGTGTGTAGCACCAGAATCAAATAACAGTCCAGCATCTTTAGAAAATAAGGATGGAGTACCTGTCACAACATCATTAGATGGCTCAGCATCTTGCTCTGTCATCGAATACACAACCTTGAACCCTGGGTTTCTTCCTCTGACTGTCATCATCTTGGGTACCATTACCATCATTACGCTTCTTAGGACAATCACTGATCTTATGTCCCATTTGCCCACAGCAAAAACATGCACCCATGGACAAAAGGTCATTTACCTCGATGCATCTTTCCACAAGTTTAGCATGGAGGAATATTCTTCGGAAAGGAAGATCCATCACCTTTCTGTGAAGACTTGTCACCCCCACTTGTACTTTTCTGATTATTATTAGAGCTTTTCCCTTGTGATCCTCCCTGCCGTCCATACTTCTTCCACTGCTGTTGTCTCTTCTAGGATCCATTAACATGTGTCTCCCTAGAAAGGGCCCTATCCACCAAATCATCATAATTTGTTATCCTCAAGGGCTCCAAAGGATCTCTAGTAGATGAATTTAATCACTCAAGGAAGCGTCTACATCTCTTCTCCTTATTATCAACCAACGTTGGAGCAAATCGAGATAAGGTATTGAAGGTGTCCTCATACGCCGCCATAAACTTACTACCCTGAATTAAATTCAGAAGCTCTCTTTCCATCTTCTCGACGACACTCCGAGGAAAGTATTTCTCGTAGAAGGCGTCCACGAACATCTTCCAAGTAATCGTTCCGTCACATAGGTTGTTCCTCAACAATCGGGCCCTTCCGTCTCACTAGTGATCCGCCTCGCCTTGAAGCACGAATGAGGCAAAAACTACCCTTTGATTGTCCGTACAACTGATAGCCTCCAATATCTTCTGTACTTGCTTCAGCCATGCCTCGGCTGCCATAGGGTCAGTTGTCCTACGGAACACATGTGGCCCCAACTTTTGGAATTGCTCTAAAGTCGCCACCATTTTGCCTCTAGCAGCAGCACCTTACCGTCCGGCTCTAGCATTCTGAGCAGGACCACCACCTTGAGCCATCCCCTCAATCAACCTAGTTTTTCTCTGGATAATATCAGCCAATGCTTGATTTCTTCAGGAATATGACTTCAATCATAATTGTAACCACGATTTTTAGCATGCTTATAACTTCATCATGACAATGATTTTGACCATGTGTCTATGTGATAGAATTTTTCTTCAAAAACTGACTTTGTGCCTGTAAGGTTAGCGCGTTTTGTGCCTATTAGGTTAGCGAGCTCGATATTGTTGTTGCAAAATCATGTTCAAAGCATGAAATGTTGAGCATGTCTTCTTTATCAATAATTTTCTTTCCACATATCTTCAACTGTAATGTCATTTTGTAAAGCCCAGAGTTGTGATAATGGGCTAATTGGAAATATTACTATCAAAACTGATTTTAATTGAGTAAGGAATTCTGTCTTCAATTAAGACTTCCTGTCAATTCAAGCAATAACTTCCTTTCAGTTGGATGAGCTTGATTATGTTACTGAGTCTCATAGCTTCCAGATGACTTATTGAGACATCTGGCTTCTAATTACTGAGGTAGAATTCAAGATAAATAATTTTCACCAAAAATACTGTAGGCTTCAAAATCATGCTTCATTGGATTTGTCATCTTCAATTCATCTTCTGGGGTTTTAGAATATTCAAATATGTGGCTTCAAATGAGTAGGCTTCAGTCTTGCTACTTTAAGGATCCAATCAGAATTTTTTATGCTTCAATCTTGGTTTTGTACGCTTTGGTCTTGACTTATGCTTCTGTCTTGTACGATTTGGTCCTTGCTTATAACTTTAGATATATAAAATAAACAAGAAGAAATACAATAGCTAGTCATATTTGTTGATGTGAAAGATCCAAATTAATGACAACTTCAAAGTATATTTATAAAGATAGCTTTATTAATTAAATAGATAAAATAAAAGAACAGGGGATAACATACTTCCTGTACCAAAATGATAGTCATGCTAACTAATAACGTGTTATAATCATTGACAATATATGTAGATAGTATTAATTAATAAATACACGATATAAATTAATAAATACATGATACAAAGGAAGGTGATATTTTTGTAATTGATGAGGTTTCAATTTAGGATACAAATCACGAAGAGCAGTGCTCTCTATTTATAGCATCCATTAGCCAATCAAAACAAAGCCAAGCCTTGGGGCACGTCATGATCAGAAGTTCAGAACACCCACGCTTGATTGACATAATTAGCTCTTTAGCCATCCAATCTCTTCAGATGCTTTGTTGAATGGCCAATCAAAGCAAACTGTGTATATTTGATGGTCCTGTTTCAATTTTTCTTAGGTGATTTCCCGAGCTTTACTACTAACTGACTTTGCTCACCCAAATAACTTAGCTCATTAAGTATAGCTAGTTAAATTGATCTAAGCTGATAGTGGATAGCCACCAACTTCCATAACAAATTAATTAAAAATCTATGCCTAATCCAATAAGAAGACTTATCTTTGTTGAATGTTTGCTCTACCTTGTTGAAATTTTGCCATTGAATATGATGATTATAGAAAGACAAAAGCGTAAGAAGGACGACCATGCCAATGTTGAAATCAAGCAAATGCGGCATCTTCCGAAAAAAAAAAAAGTAGGGTTTTTAGGAGCATGATAATAGTAGTGAAACAATGAATGACACGTGTACAAAAAAAATATAAAAGCACACAATATTAAAAGACAAACAAAATTAATTACAGGATAAAAAATACACCACAGGATAATAATTTTTTATTTTTATATAATTTTTATTAAATTTTGTATTATTTTCTATGCATATATCATTATTCATAATCATACCGAGTGCACGTCGTAAAAACTGCACATGAAGATGTGTTATTGCTTCATTTCATCATCCAAGACACATCCTCTTATCCAATTACTTTTTAAATTCTTTACACCAGTGGACCACAAAATAAGACAACCTGGACCTACATGCATTTACACAAACTGAATCGCAAACAAACTCTGCTTTGATCTCTTTCATTGAACCTGAATGAGAACTGTCAATGATAGACAGCCAACTTTGATTGAACTTGGACTAGAACAAGTAATAATAGAGAGCCAACTTTGATTGAACTTGGACTAGATCGAGTAATAATAGAGAGCCAATTCCAAATGGCAGCGAATTCAGAGGATTAAATTACATAATAACAAAATGTAATCGATACTAAAATTTTATAGATTAATGAGTTTGTAGAGGTTACTTTAATAAATTTAATAGGGCTAAATTAAATAATAATAAATTTGACTACAGTGAACATTTATTTTTTTAATTAAAGCATGAGCTTTTATATGTTTCAAAGTCAAAATTTAAATTTTATAAGTTTATGAATTTATGGACCTATTTTTATAAATTTAACACGATTATTTTAATAAATTTAATGTAGGCTTTGTACGGTTATTTTCGAATTGAAGAAAAATAACTAAGAATGGGTCTTTTTGGGGTTTTGGATAAAAAATGTGTTAAACCAGTCCTGTTGGTAATCCCAGTAAGAAAAAGATAAACAGTGGTTTAGACGCATTTGAAAATTGGCGGGAAAGGTCTTTGGTTTGTGAAGTTGGTCACTCCACTGTTTTGGGTTCAAGACTTTTAAGATGGTAGCCGTAAAATAGGCTGACTCGGAATGAGCTTCACTAAGAAAGAAGTGTTTAAATTTAATAGACTTAGTGAACTCAAGAATGCTTTGATAGAAAGACTGGGGTTTTGATAAATCCCATGATTTGAAAAACCAGTCTTTCGGGAAAATCTTTGAAATTGCTTGGAATGGATCAGAGTGATAAAACTCATCTTCCATAGATAAAACATTTTGATGTAGGTTTTACTAATCCAATCCAAAGATTTTTGTGAAAGCTTTGATTCAGAAACAACAATTTGAGAAGATGAGCTTTCACCAAAAATAACTTAAGAAGAAGAAGAAGATTTGGAAATTTCTTTAGAAATAAAATTTTCTTTTTCAGGAACTTTAGAAAGAGTTTTATTTTGAGAAAAACTTTGTAAAGCGAGCATAAGCTCAGGGGATTTTGTAATGGAATTCATCCATTCTTTTACCTGTTCTTTAGAGGTAATTGCTTTAGATTGTGCTTCTTGTTCTTCAACCATATCAATCCAGGATTTGATGGGCATGGCAGAAGAAAGTAATTTGTCTTTAGAAGGGGTTGATTGGGTTTCTTTAGGGGTTGTTTGTGGTTCAGGGTCTTTAAGAATTCCTTTGCCCTTGTCTCTTCGTTTGGGCGGAATTATCTGTTTTGAAGAAATTCCTTGGTTAGAAAATTAGGGATAAAATTTGTATCTCCTTTAATGAATTCAATGTCAAAATTAAAAACCCTTAAAATAGCTTGCCATCGTGCAAAAATATATTTTGATACAATGTTTTGAACATCATTTTCTAAAACGTGTTTTGCAGCTTTACAATCAATTCTAAGTAAGAATTTTTATTTAACAAATCACTTTGAAATTTAGAAATGCATAAAACAATAGAAATAATTTCCTTTTTAATAGTAGAGTAGTTTCTTTGACATTCATTCCAATGAACAGAAACATACTGTACTATTTGTTCTTTATTATTTTCTTTTTGCTTTAATATTCCTCCATATCCTAAATCAGATGCATCAGTTTCAACAATCTTAGGTAATGCAGGATTTGTAAGAAATAAGCATGAAATATCTTTAACAGAATTTTTTATGAGCTTAACAACTTTAGTGTGTTCATCAGTCCATGCAACAGGATTTTTCTTTAATCTATCATGCAAAGCTTTTGAAATTCTATTAATATTAGGACAAAAATCAAGAACATAATTTAAACTTCCTAAAAATCTTTGCAATTGAGTTTTATCAAGGATTTTATCAGGAAATTTGTCAGTAAAAACAAGAGATCTCTCAATAGGTGTAATGGTTCCTTTGGAAATATAATGACCAAGGAACCTGATTCTTGTTTGAAACAAGGAAACTTTAGAACTAGAAATGGCTAAACCAGCCTTTCTAGTGGCAATGAAAAAGGTCTTTAGATGTTTGAAATGTTGGTCGATCGTTTGAGAAAAAACCAACACATCATCGATATAAACAATGCAAAATTCAAAAAAAGGATTATAAATATCATTCATAATCCTTTGAAATTCTGAAGGTGCGTTCTTTAATCCGAATGGCATTACGGTCCATTCATACTGTCCAAAAGGAACAGTAAAAGCAGTTTTATAATGGTCTTTTGGATGGATTTGAATTTGTCAAAAACCTAATTTCATATCAAACTTAGAAAATATGAAAGCAGAATGCAGTTTTTGGAGTAAGTCCTTTTTATTAGGTATGGGATATCTAATCTATTTTAATGCTTTATTCAGGGGTTTGTAATTTATTACAAGTCTAGGTGTTCCTCTTTTTATTTCAGAGTTCTTATTGACATAGAAAGCGGCACAAGACCATGGAGACCTAAATTTTACAATGAGTCCTTTTAATTCTAAGTCTTTGATTTCATCTTTACAGTGTCTTTCCATATCCATGTTCATTTGGATGGGACGGGTTTTGGTAGGTATTTGTCTTTCATCAAAAGAATTTTCATAGGGCAAATCTACCAAATGTTATTTTCGGTTCTAAAAAGCATATGGTAAATCAGCACATATTTCTTTTTCAATTTGGGTTTTAAAATCAGAGATTTTTCTTTGGATAAAATGATTTCATAATTGATTTTCAATTCTTTGTAAACTCAAATTTTTTTTAGACAAACTAAATCATTTTGTTTGGATTTGAGAATGACAATGATTTGGTTTTGATAAACATAACAAGCTTTAACAATATTCAAATTTCTTGTTTTAGGTTTTTCAATAAAAGGGAAAACAAGTTTTTTAATTTTTGCTTTAAAGGATATACTATCATAGTTGACAGTATAAAGACTAATGAGATTGATAAAGGGGGTTCCTAAAATGACAGTATGGTGTATGTCATTTGTAAGAATAAAAGAAGTCCTAAATTCAAAACCATTGTTATGAATAGAGGCGTCAACTTTAGATTTGACATTAAGTTTTGAATTATTAGCGGCAGGAAGTCTTTCATTTGTTTTCTCATGAAACTTTCTGAGGACAATATCTTCTTTAATGCAATTTAAATCAGCACGAGTATCAAAGAGGGCAATGGTGTCAATTTCAAAATCTTTAGAAAAGATCAAGGTGATTTTGATCAAATATTTTCTTGTAATGATTTGTTTTAATACGAAAAGAAAATCATTGGATATAGATTTAATGTTTTCTAAACTTTGTACTCCATTTTCACCATTATCTTCTGATTCTTTATCAGAATTATCTTGTAAATGTGTTTGTAAGAGGAGTTGGATAGCATCAAAATCATTTTTTTATTTTCTTTTAAATCTTTTATCTCGAGTTTGATATCTTTTATTTCTTTATGAAGATCTTGGAAATTAGGAGCCGTTGTTTTCTTTGTTTTCTTTTTTTCTAAAATTTCAGTAAGATCATATGTATTCTTTTTAATTATTGGGGCTTTAGAAATTTCTGTTTTATTTCCTACTTCTAAGGTTTTTAGAAGTTTATCAAGGTATTCTCTTTGTAGAGTGGGGTTAGAAATGTGTTTGACTAATTCAAGGAAAGTTTCTTGATCTTTAGTCAAAACATTGATTTTCTTTAAACGAGATTCTACGTTAGAATCACTACTACTACTAGATTCTGAAGTATCAGAATGCACCAACCCATCAATTTGTAGGGGGTCATTGTCTCCTGTCATGGAAGACTAAGAGTCAGAAGACTCTACAAGTAAAGGGACAACTTTGGAGAGTGTTTCTTCGTCAAGACCAAGCTCATAGACCTTTTTGTTCATTCTGTAAAATTTTACAGTATGACTTTTCTTTCCACATTTGTAACATGTGGCTTCTTTGTAGTTAAAAGGGTTCTTTTGTTTGGGTCTAAGATCCTTCTTTTTGGAGAAGCTGGGCTTCTTATAAGGCCTTGAAGGTTTTTTATAAGAAAGTTCTCTAAAATTTTTGAAGGATTTTTTTTTTATGTTTTTTTATAAGGCTTTGAAGAACATTCACCATTACAATTTTTAGAGGTGGTAGTTTTAAAGGGATCATAATTGAATTGCTTACAGAAATTGCCTAATTCTTGCTTAGATTTTCTAAGCTCCCATTTTAGACGTTTCTGAAGTTTCAAGTCTCGGCAAATCTTTAAACCTTCCTTATTAACAAAACTAACTAATTCACCATAGGTGAGGTCGTCATAAGGAATACGGTTGTCATACAAGGCCTTAATAGAGTTCCTAACCTTTTCTCCTAAGAGGGTTGGTAAACCTGCAAGGAATTTTTCTTTCCAAGTGGTATGGTTTGCATAATCCTTTAGGAAGATTTTGGTAAAGAAAGTGGTTTTATAGCTCTAAAAATCACTAAGTTTCCTACATCTCAAGTTATGTAGTAACTCAGCGTTTTTGTCTCTTAGGTGAGAAGGATCACCTATGAAGTGAAGGGATATGGTAAGAATCAGGGTAGCAACAGCATCCTGAATAGGGCTATTGAATTCATCAAGGATGGGTGTTCTATCCTCTTCAGTTTGGATTGAATTTAAAATATCTGATTGTTGCTGTTTGATGAGGAGATGATCCCACAAACCTTTAAGTTGACCAGTAAAACCAGCAATGAGAATTTCTGCAATGGCTTTGTCAGAAGTTCCCGATTGAGTTTTATAGGCATTAGCTACCATGGTCATCTGTTGCAATAATCATAGAATGTTGTATTCGGACATACCATCAATGTTCCACTCATAGACAGAGGATGCATTAAACCGTGATTGGTTTAATGCGCTAAGTCTGTTGTCTATGGCTAGATCAGGTGGAGACTTGACAGTAGGTAAGGCTAATTCCCAATGAATTTTGTTGGCTTTAGAAACAAGTTCTTCTTTAAAGGCTTCTATATCAGAAGAGGCTATAGACATGTCGTCTTGTTCTAGTACACCAATTTTACTGGATTGGGCACTATCAGGGGCTATTTGGATTTTACTAGACGAAGAAGAAGAAGCTTCTATTCTATCTAGTTGCTCTCTAATAGCTTTAGCAAAATCTAATTTTGACTTTTGAACAAGCTTTTGACTAGTTTTCGAAACTTGAAAGGGTTTGAAAATAGGCTCTTTAAGCTTTTTGTTAGAATCCGATTTTGAAGTAACAGGAGAAATAATTATGACTGACTTTTGGAATTGGTTTTCTATCCTAGTCAACTGTTTACCTAATGTGTTTAGGTTAGCATCACAGAAATTATTCTGTCGAATAATGCTGCCTAAATTTGTCTCTGGATCATTTGGTTTATGGATTTTATAGGGTGAGGCTTTAATCTCAACAGGAGGCACGCCATGTTCAATGGTCAAACTCCTAAGAGGTGGATGCTCAGATTCTATAACTCTATCATTATCAAAAAGATTCCATTCAGTAGTCTTCTTCCTAACAGTGATCAGTTTTGATTATTTAAAAGGGTAAGAAATGTTGTTATCAGAAGCATACATTTCAAACCAATCAAAAAACAGAATATGAACTTTATGCAGATTAACAAATTGATAATAAATCTCTTGTATTTCTTTTCTCTAGTTTAAGAAATTTCTAAAAAACCAAAGTCTTTTTTCTTCATTGCATTTAGAATAAAAAACATCATTAAGAAGAGTTTTATTTAATTCAAAAATTTTTTCAAGAACATTTATTACATTTTCAGTGACAGCGGAAAATGTAGGAGAAGTTGGAGGAGAAGGTTCCTTCTCTTCCTGACTTTGTTCATGTTGACTGCTGGTATAGATTGGGTGAAGAATACTAGTGGTATAATCAACATAATGAATAGAGGAACTAGGTATATCCGATGTGGAAAACCTAGGTTGACCTTTTACTGGTTGGAAAGGGAGATTTATAACGGAAGGAATTTTTGAAAATCTCCTTTCTAATGAAGGAATGCTTGTATATGAGTCTTTATCGGAAAATCTGGAAGATGTAGATCTCCTAAAGGACAGTTTGACTTTGCCATCGGAATACTGAGTCACATTTTGTAACTCTGTATTAGGCTCAAGTTGTTTTGGAATCACTGGAGTAGTAGCTCCTTCAAGAATCCATTCATCTAGAAGATTGACATCTTTCCATTGGATGGGTTTTAGAATAACAGTGTTGGCTTTAGACAGGTCAGTCTGCAAGAGAAGAGTTTCATCTCTTTTTGACTAGAATTTATGTTGCGTACTAAACGTAGAAATCATTGCTTTGTATGAGATTTTAAAAATTAAGGCAACTAGGACAGATCCCTCAATCATATGATAATTATGGGTCATCTTGCTTTTCAGGATGTTTTTATCTTTTAGAGAAATTGTTATGTTCGGGTAACAACTAAACGAGATGGGACCTTTACAAAGACTTTATTCTATACTACTTAGTAAAGAATCATCAAAAGAGATGAATCGCTCATCTCTTAAGACAGCCGGAATAGAGGTATTAAGACATTTTTTTGTTAAGGGTTTTATACCAACTTGTATTAAGCCAATGTGAACATAATTAAAATTCTTATCTTTTAATTTCTTTAAAGAGTGTTCTGAAAATAGGTGAATAGTTTCAAATGGCTTTGAAAGGGTTATGTCGCGTTCTTTAGTTTTTATGACATAATCATTCTTTAAAAAATCAAGCTTTTTTTATTTGTAAATCATTTCTTTAGAAATTTTTGGTAATTCCCAATTATCAATTGCTTTATTAAAGTCTTCAATAACAAATTCTTCTGACTTTACCATATTTTTTGAATCACTAGTTCTTCCAGAAGAAGAGCTAGAAAAGGAAGGTGCTCTACAGAGCAGAGGGTCCATGGGTAAAAACCTATATTCTAGTTTTAGTCTTGTTGGTATGACTACAATCCAAGGCTAAGAATTGGTTTTACCGCCCTTAAACCAAATCGGGACTTACGACCAAAAGCTACCAAGGCACCCAGAGGTAAACACTCACCATACAAACAATATTCAACCAAAATAAAAAGTTTTTACACACAGTGTCTCTATCCTATATTACACTATCCTCCCCAGGCTCTGATACCAAAACAACCCAGAATCGTGGAGTGTGTGTGTGTTTTCAAAAGAGTAAATAAATTAAAGACAAAAATGATAAGCAATTTTTTAATTGGTACGTGGCGTTGTATCTAGATCAATGCAAAACAAGTCTACCTTTGAGCCCAGATCTGACTTATAACAGATCAATAGCTCGCACGTTCTAGTTTCCAACCGATATAGCTTTATTTAATATTAATTTTAAGCAACACAAGGCTCATAGAAAATATTAGATCTGGATCCTAGAACTAATATTCTGATTGGATGGAGGGAGAAGAGAAATACGACTAAGGGGAGAGATCAGGTCTCTGTGCCTTAGAAGAACGTAGCAGTTTATAAAGAAAATACTTTAAATAAATTACGGAAATTTAAAACATACATTCAAAAACTTTAAACATAAATGCTTACTTTATTTTCTTCAATCCAGATATGATACAACTTTTATAGATTTAAGAAAGAAGGGAAGATTACAAGACAGAAAAAATTTCCTTAATGTCTTGATACAGATTTCCCTAAGAGCGAGAGAGAGAGAAGTCTTTGAAGTTGAGGAGTCTTTTCTTTGTAGTGAAGGAGAGAATGCCCCCCCTTCTTCCCGTCGTCCTCCTTTTAAGACCAGAAAAAGCTATTTGCTGTAGCTCCACATGCAAAGTTGGTGGTGACAACATCAATTGCTTTTGAAGATGCTTCACGTGGGTGGGACCTTGAACTTTTGCAAAAGTCTTCACGTGAAGAGGTGCTTTAAAGGACAATGGTTATACCTTTTGAAAACATGGCACATGTGCGGCCACACTTGTGTCTCGAAAGACGTTTTCAAAAGATATTCTTATCCAGACTTGAGAGGATGCTTTTGTTTTATGATTGAACGCGGAAAAGAAGGCTTTTTACAACGTGGTAAAAGTTACAGGGAAATGACAACAAATTTACAGAAAAGGAAAAAATACAAATAAAGACGAAATTACAACAAATGTACAGAAATGGAAAATGAATTTACAGAAATGGAAAATGACTTTTTTTTTTATATAACAAGTTTCAAGTACGCTTTAAAGGAGGAAGTATCCCGAAGCAATCATCTTCATTGTCATCTCCAAGGGAGATGAAAGGCTCAACATCATGACAAGAGCTTGAATTAGCAACGGATGGTTCTAATCTTGATGCAAAGAGTTGCTGCATGACTTTAAAATTTCTCTAAGTGGAGTTGATGTGGGCTCATTGATGAATTCCATACCATCATCTTTGCGTAGAAAAGGGAATCTTTGAAAATTAAAGGAAGAATGAAAAGTTCAGTCAAAATTTAACGCTTTATGAGCTTGTCCTCATTCTGGGCTTCCCCAGATAAACCATACCAAATTAATTTCTAACTAAAATTTGTCTGTTCGTCTACTACATGAAATTCTAAAATCTATATAAAGAAGAAACGAAACAAGTGATCAGTAGATTTATCTCAATTCTATTGTCAACACTTATTTAGAAAAAAACAGAAAAGATGGCAGATATGTTCGTTAAGCAGGCAAAGCAATACGCGGAAGCACGACCAAATTATCCAGAAGAATTGTTCAAATTCATTGCCTCTAAAACACCCAAACACGAGCTTGTATGGGACGTCGGCACCGGAAGCGGCCAGGCCGCTGCATCCGTAAGTTTACTTTTCACATCTTTAGATTTTATTTTTGAATAATACAAAAGTTCCATAATAATATTTTAGAATTCTGATCCCAAGCTATAAGAAAGTTGAATTATATAACTGTTAAATTCAGGGATAGCATAAATTCTTATGGGACGTGTCTTGAATGATTTTTCTCATTTGTGTAGGGTGTGGAATAATTTTATATCTTAATTAAAATTCGGGGAACGAACAGAAATAACTTAACACTCAATATCTTATACAAGGAGAAGATGAGGATTCAGTGAATTCCTCATCTCTCTCGTTTCCCCATTTTTTATTTTTTTTATTTCTGTCAAAATTTTTTGTAATTATAATTAAATTTAAATTGTGATGGTGTGGATATAAATAAAAAAAATATCATAATAGATATGAACACTTGAAGATTGATGAAGATAATTTTCTTAATGGTTTATACCATGTGACTTTTATTTATGTGTTCAACCCTGAAGTTCAATTTTTACTTAATTTCATAGATTATCTTGTAATTTTGATGACATTAACTTAATTAGTTTGATGAAAATGATTTTAATGATTTTAGTTTGTTTTGATGTGTTTGTGTTGTTAAATGATTTATTTTTTTAGTTTAATATGATTAAATCAAGTTCAAAAATCAGTTGTTCGGGATCGGGTGTCTTTGGGGATCCCCATCCCTATCCTCAAACAATTTTAAAAAGGACGGAGAGAGTACAAGGATACAAGTAGAGTATCAGAAATAGATACAGGAATGTCGATCTCCTCCCATTGCCAATCCCTAGTTAAATCCCTATTATTTTCATTGATTAATTATGTATGTATTATCTACAAATCAATATCCACATTATCTGGAAATTTAGTCGTGAGACTAGTACAGAAAAATCTTATCTAACTACCGAGGGGGGAACTAGAGTATCCCGGCAACCTTGAGGATGAAAGAAAAAAAAAACACAAAAACTGAGTATGGGTTGAAATTTCACCATGTCTATGTAATTTTTATATATGGCCTTCTCAATTTTGTGTACTTTTGTTATAGCCTCCTATATTTTAAATTTTTTCTCAATTATATGTCTTCAGCTTGCACCAATCTACAAGAATGTCATTGCTACAGACACAAGCCATAAAGCTCCCCAACATTCGGTATCAACTTACTCCTCCAACCATGTCCATAACTGAGCTTGAACAAAATGTGGCAACACAATCAAGTGTAGATCTAGTGACAATTGCTACAGCACTACATTGGTTTGACTTGCCTCAATTTTACAAACAAGTAAAATGGGTACTCAAAAAACCTAATGGAGTAACAGCGGCATGGACCTACTACTGGCCCGAAATCAACGAGTCCGTAGATGCAGCTTTCAAGTCATTTCACTCCGTTGATTATGAGCCATTTCGGGAACCACAACATAAATTGGTGGAGAACAAGTACATGAGCATTGATTTTCCATTTGAGCCTGTAGATGGGGTGGATAATACGGGGCAGTTTGATCAGTTTGTTTTAGAGAAGTTGATGGATTTAGATGATTACTTAACGTTCATACGGTCAAAGTTCAGGTTATCAGACGGCTAAGAACAGGGGTGTTGAGCTTTTGACAGACAATATGATGGAGAAGTTTAAAGTTGCTTGGAATTCAGATGGCCAGAGTAAAAAGGTTGCTCGATTTCCAGTTTATCTGAGAATTGGAAAGGTAGGAAATTAATAATAGTTTATTCAAGCTCAAATTAATACATATTGTTGATGATGAATCTAGTCGAGTTGATTTGTCGGCTTGCAACCAGACCTCCATGTCAGTATTTAAATTTATATGTAGGAGAGCGGTTTGTCAATCTCTTGAATTTTCAGCAGGAATCCACGAACTCGAACAAAATTCTCCACGAACACTTACTATAACAGAAATCAATAATAGGCAATAGAAGTTTTTCTGGCGTTGAAATTAATTTTTTGGATTTATTAAAAAAATAGAAATAGACCCTGGTTTTTAGTATAACAGAAAACGAAAGAAAACACGTCCATAAAGAGAGTGAAAAGTAAAAGATAGTCTAAAGAGAGAAAAGTTGAATTTGCAATGAATCACTTAATTTTTATGAAAATTTAGATACTAAGCTTGGAGTATAAGTTGTGAAAACTGAACGTCTTGTTGCTTCATTTCATCATTAATCGGGGTCAAAATTGAACACTTCTAAGGTTTCCCAAGTTCAATTTGGCGTCGCCTGATAACTCCTACGATATTAGCATCTTAATTTTACTGATATAATGTTACAGCCAGCTTTAGTTTTTATTTTCTTTAATGGCCCCCCATAGAACCAAAACCCTGGATTGCTACCTACCCTAACTTTGTATTTGTATGTAAATTTTCAACTAGCTGGGATGTTAAAAAATGTTATAGGCTCGGACCCAAGCCCCAAACAATTAGAATTTGCAACAAAGCTACCGACGATTTGATATCGCTGCACTGCACCACCAATGTCCTGAACTTGAACAAACTGTCGCAGCACAATCAACTATAGATCTAGTGACAATTGCTCAAGCCGTGCACTGGTTCGACCGAGTCATTTTTAGTTTTACAATCAAGTAAAAGGGGTACTCAAAAAATCCAATGGTGTAATAGCTACGGTGGAGCGGCACAGTCCCAGAAGTGAACATATCCATCGATGCAGTTTTCAAACCGCTTTACACCGTTGATTATGAACCATATTGGGACAACGTTAATCGGTGGAAAACAAGCACATGACAGATTTTCGTTTGAGCCTTCGGATGGAGTGTTGT
>MKYO02007121.1:0-23555 GCA_002013955.2 Citrus medica
CAATTACAAACGCATATCAGTCTTTCTAAAACAATTATGGTGTTTGAATTGGGTTCAATTATGCAATTATCTTGCTGACCCAATTTTATATCTGACCTGCAAGTGAGAACAAATGGACCCAGGCTAACCTTTGCCGAGTACACTTCAACAGCAGCTCCCAAAGAGCTTTAAAGCACCGAGGAAGTTGAACTAAAAGTGCATTTCATAATTTCCATCAAAAGTATAGCGTGTGTGCTTTTTCTTTTCTTGCTTGTTTCTTTTTGAGGGGAAAATTGAACCACGGTGCTTGTCATTTCTCACACTTTCTGGATTTATTTTTTGGGAAAAAATAAACTAAATAAGGTAATACTTG
This sequence comes from Citrus medica, assembly GCA_002013955.2. Classification (NCBI taxonomy): domain Eukaryota; kingdom Viridiplantae; phylum Streptophyta; class Magnoliopsida; order Sapindales; family Rutaceae; genus Citrus; species Citrus medica. The sequence goes on from MKYO02007121.1 coordinate 353, forward strand.
CTCAAACTGGACACTTCTGGCTTCACCATTGGTAGTACAAACATACATGTATAAGTAGTACAAGCACTAGTTTAGATTTACCGTTAGCATATCTAAATCATTTTTTGTTGTGGCATACTTTGGCTACTTACTGACCATATTCCCTCCTAATATGAGTTCTTTTTTAGTAACTTTTACGTAAATAATTCGTGGTTAGTAAGTTAAAATATAATAATAACAGTTAAATCTCAATTATACAATATTATTATACGATTAAAATGTAGAATAAGACCGTTAAAAGCTAGAGAGCTTAGAATAAAAAAAGTTCCTTTATGCCGAGCTCATATAGTTCGTTGGCACTCTAGATACCTATACACAATCTGAATACTAAATCTACTTTTAAAAATTTCATATATAAAGTAAAAAGTGATATTACTGAAAAATAAATGCAAAGGCAATGGAGGGGGAGCTTGACTCCTCGCGAGGAAAAAATAGGTTGCTAAATTCTCAAGTATTTTGTCTTCTTTGAACGTTCACATTATGTTAAAATTAGGACCATAAATTGTTGATATACAATTGTTAAAAGACAAAAATTGATTTAACTTTCAGTGTTGAATATTGGCGGTCCATTAGATGTCCACATTAAATCACTGTCACATGATGATTTATACCTTGACGTCATGAGGGCCACGTAAAGGAAAAATGTACTATATATATTATTTTGCTACATAAAAGGAAGATGTACTATATATTATTTTCCAATTTTAACTGTAACATGGTAGTTGGTACAATTAATTTGTCTATCGATCTGGATCACTTGAATATATATCATATGGAATTTTCATCAGGTGCGACTCATGTAGTATATGTGTTAGTGATCAAGTTCATGCATGTAAATATTATGTTATCAAAATGGGCCAACTTAATATATGTATAGAATAGATTTTGAATGAAAGATTTTTTAAATTATTAAAATAAGAAATAATTTAAAAGGTATGTAAAACACATATTTTAATATATTAAAAAATAAAATATTTTATTTAAAATGTACGTTTTATTTATCTTTTAATTTATCTATTATTTTAATAATTTAGAGTGTGATTATAGCGCAGCATGCTGCACCGTACATCCGCAATTTTTTTTTTTAATTGATAATAACTTTTTCGTTGTATACATAATTTACTATATGTATTACAAAAACATGTTATGCATAAAAATAATATAGTGAATCAGCGATTATGAATGAATAATTGGTTAAGGACAATGTCAAACTTGTTAGATGGTGCAGCTGGTGCATTGTAACAAGACCCCTAAAATTAACTTTCTAAAGTCAATGCAACAGTAAAGAGAAGGAAGTATTAGTTGGGTAGATTTTCCAAGTTGGCAATGCGTGCACCGAGAAAAATTTGTGTGAGACTGCACTCGTATGTTAACTTATTATTTGACATTTATACGTTTTTATTTTGAATTACAATATAATCTATTATATTTTCAATTAAAAGCCTCATAGATTAGAACAGATTTATAATAATGGTACGATTTCGATAGTTTACGCTCGTAGTGCGTTACATATGTAGAAGTAAATCAATAATTATAATTTTGACACATGAAAACACACACCGCATTAGTGAAACTTTACGTTTATAACTAACTGGGATTGAGTTCGATTATATTGGAATTGTTTTAAGGTAAACAATTTTTTATAACTATATGATCGAAGTTATAATAATTTTTTTAATATTTATCATTTTGTATATGTGGCTGTGATTCTTACTTTACTTTAGAAGCTCTAAGGTAGCCAAAGCCTTACTTTAGAGCATCTCCAAAAGACTCTTCAAATAAAATTCTATATTTTATTTGAAGAGTCATATCAATATTAAACACTTCAAAAGACACGTTAATTTAGATTCTTCAAATAAGATTCGTTTCTCACTCTTTAATATTACCGAGTGAGAGTGAGTTTCTCTCTCTTTTGTTAATATTTTATTATTATTTATTGAAAAGATAAGACTGCAATAATTATCATTTATGTTTTCTTTCAAAAACATAACAGCAATTCAATTTAATAGTGGAAAGATTTGATTAAAATAATGTTAACTTATTCTTATTTAATGAGTCTTTTGTTGGAGATTGTATTTTTCTATACACTTATTTATCACATCATTAAGTAAATTGACATTTAAAGAGTAAAATCTAAAAAATTTTTTGGAGATGCTCTTAAATTGGTAATTTTATTTGCGAGAGAAAACAGAAAACAAAACGAAGCCAGCCTGACCCAGTGTCCCCCAAATCAGCTTGAGAATTAAAGTCTACTTATTCCTTAGATATAGGCCGAGTTTCAATGGGCTTAAGGGACAATCTATTTGCCTTACAATACAGCTATTAATACCCTGCTATTGAAGAACAAACTCATCTACACGTTTCACACCTAGGGTATTCTTATTTTCTCTACAAACTCTTCGATCGCTCCTCTCTCTCTAAATCTGAAAAATCAACGAGTGCTTTTTTTTTTTTGACTCATCTATCCAAAAGACCAAAAGTAAGACATTGGTTTGTTTCACCGGTAAGAAAAGTTAAAAAAAAAAAAACTGGTTTTAAAACTACATGATGTACTATCTATTCCAAATGCTTATTGAGTTCGGCAGCTTATGTTTTTCCAAGTTCAACATTTGCTATCATGACCGCGATTGGAGGAACCATCAAGAAGCTCCGCTTCAGTTTACATAGTTTTGCAAACTCACTGCCTCTATCTAATTTAAGTATTTATTTGGAATTGATGTTGGGTAGTTGTAATTTTTACCGTACTAAAATATTTAATAAATATTAACTATTATAGCTAAGAAACTAAGTTGATTTGATTTTATACTTGTATGATAAAAAACGTAGTATATCTTTATTAATTTCGTCAAAATCATTATTTAAAAATTATATTTATTGTATATTATTAACTTTTATTTTATAGTTACAATTTTTTTTCATAGTAACGGTAAAAAGTACAGTAGCTCATTACCAAATAAGGCCTTAAAATAATTAAATTGGAATAAACTAAAATAATTGTACATGGAATTTAATAGGAAAAGGGTATGTTGGTATTAAAATAAGAATAATAATAATTGGGAAAAAAAGGTTTCATAAGAATTTTGAAGGGGTGTTAGAAGGTCCACTCATAGTTTTAGGATAGAGCACTTGATTGGGTTTGGGGTGCCAACTGCCGAAGCCTTGATTGACTGATACTTGGGCTAGTCCTTGTTTAGAGATACTAAGCCAGCCCCATTAACTAGTCCGGTTATTGTTTTGGACCATGGCTCACCAATGTTCAGTGAAAATTTCATATTTGCACGATCATGTTGCGCCGGCATGAAAGGACCTCATTAACTGGCCCAATGTTAATACGATTTTATGGGAGCTGACTAAGTGACAGCATCTGTAACTTACAGATGCTGCTTCAGCAACCCCCCAACCTTGCTTTGCGTTGCTTTTTCTCTGTTAGTCGGGACACGTGTGCTATTTGCTTTGGGTGTGTATGTTACAGATGCTGTAACATAGCAACCTCCCGTTTTTATGTATTAGTTTGTGTATCAATAAACCAACTATATTTTACCGTCAACCGCATAATTTTTCAATTAACATTTTTAGTCATTGATAAAATGTGGTACTAAAAATCTACAAGAAACCTAAGTGATGCCAAAAAAAAAAAAAGAAGGGAAAAAAAGAAAGGAGGTATGAAATTGTCATTCTTTCTGAATTATAATATATTGAACCATTAATCAGTAGTGGATTAAAAAAGTTAAACGATGATGAGAGTAACACTATACGTATAACATAATTATTAATTAAAAGAAATTAAATTAATGCTAATAAAAAATGATATTATGTTTTAATGCTAAACTAAAAATTGTTAGACAAAATATTGTACCAAAATTGGACTGCTCAATTTGCCTGACCGAAATCTCGCTAATTTTTCTAGAGCAAATCAGGCTAGCTATTTGTTGTTTTTTTGTTACACACATCTCACATTAACCATGATTAATAAATAACTTTAGTTTATAAGTAGACAGACTATTGAGAGCCGTAGTTTTTGCAAATTATTTAATTTAATTGATGCATTTTGATTTTATTTTATATTTTTGGTGGTGGGTTTAAAATAGAGTATTAAATACAGTTTTGTACGTATTTGCCCTCTAAGGACAAACAACGATAGAATTATAATTAGAATACACTCAATATAGATGGCAAATGGATCCGAAAGCATTTAGTGCTTTAAAAAATTTAGAGAGAGAGAAACAAAAAAAAAACTTTAGATTGACCGTCAAGTCATCAATCGCATCCAATATTTCAGGGGTTACTGTCTTTTCATTTTTGCAAACACATCCAAATTGTCCCTTCATATTACCAAGTATCCTTGCCCATTTCCTAGGTCATCTGCATTATATATATATATTGCTTAAGCCCTTATTCGAAAGTCTAATTTGGTCTTAAATCGGAGTAATTTGAAGAAATTAAGCTGAACACATGTGGTAAAATCTAAAAGGAAATGAAACTTACCACAGGAGAAGGAAACTAGCTTTCAAAGTGGTTGTCCAGCTAGCACTTGATCTCGACGGAGGGTACCTATATCTACCCCATTAGTAATTGTAATTTTTCTACCATATGTTACCCTATGGCTCTATAGGATGGCTTGCGACTCGAAATCTTGTTCATCTCAGCACTTATATTTTGTAGATTGAGTAACCTTCATTCACAGAAGATTGTCCACAGAGATGTGAAAACAGAGAACATGCTATTATTGAACAAGACTCGCACTGTAAAAATTGCTGATCTTGAGGGGGGGGGGGGGGGGGGAGGGCTATCTTGGTTACATGGCTCCGGAGGTATAGACTTTATTTCTGTTCCTTTTCTACTTGCATATATGTAGTGTGATTTTGAGGTCAGTTTCTTTTACTAGAAAAAGATAATTCATGGCTGTTAGTTTTTCTTTATGTTTTTCAAGGAAAATGTAGTCGCGTATAGGTCTGGAAGATCAGTCATACATATAAGGTCATTTCCTATAAATTCTTGATTGCACCATCTCCCGTTGATTTCTGCTTCATTTGATGTGATGATGGGAAGTGTTGGCTTTGGACTGTCCGTGTTACTATGAGCGTTTTTTTTTTTTGTGGGGTGGAAATACAGATGTAATGTTTTAGGTAATGAGACAGTATTAATCGGAGTTGAGTGAATGATCCGTACTTATCAACTGGCTAGGCTTCAGGTTCTGAATGGCAATCCATAGAATAGGGAATGTGATGTGTAAAGTTTTGGCATCTGCTTATGGGAGATATATTGCCGTGATATGCCATATCCCGACCTTAGTTTCTCAGAAGTCACCTCAGCCGTGGTTCGCCAGGTACAGTATCTGCTTCAAGCCCAAATATTATCTTTCTCTAAGAATCGACCATTTTCAACAGGTCCTCAAAAAAGGGGAAAAAAAAAAATTGATACCTCAAAATGCAACCCATTTTTTATTTCTGTCTACATTCATTTGAAAACAGAATCTGAGACGCCGGAGATACCAAGATGCTGCCCAAGTTCTCAAGCAAATGTAATGAAGAGATGCTGGGATGCTAACCCTGATAAGCGGCCTGAGATGGATTAAGGAGTTTCAATGTGGGAGGCCATTGACACATCAAAAGGTGGGGGTGTGATCCCGGGTGATCAGCTTCAAGGTTGTCTTTGTTTCCGAAAGTATCGACGGCCTTGAATCGTCATCCCACAAAGCAGACAGATGAACACTTAAAAACATGTTCGTGTCATCAGATCCGACAGATCCAAGTATATTTTTGGCTAAAAAGAATTTACAAAGCCGAAAGAAAAGGAGATTGGAGGGCTACATATAACATATCATTAGGTTGAAAGTTGAATGAATGCAAATCTTTTCTTATGTTTGCTCTATTTTAAAGATTTTTTCTGTGGTTGCAGAGTTGTGTATTCGTTTGATTTGCCAGTCTAGTGGTGGATTGGCTTTGCCCCTTGCTTCTGTTAAATGAAACATCACCCTCTTATTGTAAACCAATTAATAATTAATTTGATGATTTTGCTGATATTGTTCTGCTACCGCCTTTTTCTTAATGGCAGTTGGCAAATGTGGTTTACCTTTGGGTTTGAGTTTCATTTTTTGGGCAGACATTCTTATTCTTTAAAATAAAGATAGTCGGTTCTCCTAAATGATAAAAAAAATGTTTATTCATAAAAAAATTAAAGAAAAAAAGAATCGAAGAAGTAAACTTACTAAAAGTTGTTAATTTAACATTGAATTTGGAGAATGATTTTGAACATTATTTTTTGGTTTCACAGGAGCATTAATTTCCTTAATTTATTAGCACACTACATACGATATGAATAATCCCAAGGTATAATATAGTTTTGTTATTTTTTATCGACACTTTGTCATTATTGAGTCAGTATAGAAAGTTAAACCTTTTTATTGTTTACTTTTTAGTCGGTCCTTTGGCAAACTATCAATTGTAAATGTAATCTCCTAAACCTTATCTTTTTNAGATACCTCGTGATTGATATAAAAAAAAAAAAGTTGTTAATTTAACATTGAATTTGGAGAATGATTTTGAACATTATTTTTTGGTTTCACAGGAGCATTAATTTCTTTGATTTATTAGCACACTACATACGATATGAATAATCCCAAGATACAATATAGTTTTGTCATTTTTTATCGATACTTTGTCATTATTGAGTCGGTATAGAAAGTTAAGTTTTTTTATTGTGTATGTTTAAGTTGGTTCTTTAGCAAACTATCAATTGAAAATGTAATTTCTTTAACCTTATTTTTTTTGTATTGAAATCATTTATTTTAACGAGTCTTTAATTGTACATATAGATCTCTCAGCTCTAGTTATCTGCTCTTTTCTGGTTCTCTATTTAGTTAAAATGAAACATGTGCCAAGATCAAACGTAAAAACGAATTTGTGAAACTAATTAAACTTGAGGGAGTAATAAGAAAAAAAAATCCGCCAGCTGCTTACATCTGCGAGTTGAACCTCGTGTCTTCCTCTTCCTCGTCTATTACCGTTATGTCAATCTGAACTTAAGACCACTCCTAGTAACCTTGACCACGTCAATCTGCAACAAGATTTCACTCTTAAAGTTCCCATGCGTAGTTCGGACGAAATTAGTCCAAATCGTTTGCCTTTACCAATTAGTCAATCGCAAATCACAGAAAAGACTCCACCCACGAGAAGCCATTACAACAAACTCAACCCACGTCAAAGCCATGTGTCCCAAGTTGTTAAAGCTACATGTGAATTGTGAAGTCAGTTGTAAAACAAATTCCACCCCTGAGAAGCCATGTGTCGAATAAGTAACGTGAACAATGACGTCCTATAAAAAGCCAAAGCCACGCCAATTGTTTTGCACCCAATGCTATTCAGCTCTTAGTTCTTCATCACTCCCAAAAACTTCAAACCTAGAAGTCCCCAATTCCACTCCCTATTCATGCTCTTTTCTTTTTAATAAAAAAAGATTTTTAAATTTTAAAGCTAATTGGTGAAAATAAAAAAGATTATAATTTTAAGTTATATATATACACTAGGAAAAATAGTTTTTTTTTTGTTTTCTTAAACCTGATTTATTCAAGTGTTAGTTACAGATTTTCATCTTCTCAAATCAAAAGATTTGTGAAAGATCCTTTCAATTTATTGTTTTACATTTATAACACATTTAGATGCATGAAACACCTAAAATATTTTTTGTTTTCTAAATTTTTGTATAATTTCTTTTTTGCCATTTTTTTTCTTCAAAAGGCATATTCATTGTATCATCTTTCAAAACCTTTTATATCCACTAGAAATATATATTTAAATATAGTATAACATTAAAATATTGGAGGAAGTTAAAAATTTTGAATAATGAAGTAAGACTGTGCAAGAAATTCAACTTAATAAAATGAAAAGTGGATTTTTGGGATTTTTCTTAGTTACTCTCTCACTTTTTTAATGTGGTGCAAGAATGTTGTGGATCGCTACAATGACTGTAATAAGTATATATACATACAGATTTATCTAACACCCCAACTAAAATGAAGAAAAAAAAGGAATGTAAAAAATGCAAGTAAGTGGAAATAAAAATTGTGTACATTAAATATTCTTGGTTCCTATTTTTCTATTTTATATAAATGGTAGATACAGCTATTTTTACACCATGAATTGTCGATTGCTACTCTTATTAGCTAAAATTTAACATTTTTACTTTATGTTTTGAAACTCATTAAAAGATTTCGCATGTTATAGCAATAATTTAATACTTCAATAAAATATAATTAATATAAAAATTAATGTAAAAAATTTTAGTGAATTTCTAAAACGATTAATCTCTAAGAAAATAAAGGGAATTTTGGTAATTTTTCTCATTATGTGACTGTAAAAAATGGTGCGGTTATTTTAATCTGCCAAAACACACATTAGATCCACCTGTAAAAAAAAAAAATTCTTTTTATTACAAAATTGTTCAAAATTTAAATTACTATTATAGACATAACAATACATACCACAAAACTCTCAAATTATTCTATTATTCACTTGGTTTCTGGCTGCAAGTTATCCAGCTTCCTAAAATTTGATTAGGGATTTCCCGAACTGGTCCTCAAATTTTCTTTAATTTGGACACCATATGTAAGATTATGTTTCGTTTTCTTCTCTTCTCAAAGCCAAGTCTTGCACTAATTGATCTGATTTCCTTGATTTTCTTATTGAGGATTTTTTTTGGATTGGTCGTAGAATTGCGATAAGATGACCCAATTTCATTTTAAACGCACACTGGTGTTCCAAGTAATCGCATTTACGATAAAATTTTGCTCAGAGAACCTAAAATAAACTAAAAGCTAGTATAAAACAAATAATATCCAAATTAAACAAATGTTGCCATGATCCATGTACAAAATAAGAAGCTTTTAAACTAACTTTTAACCGACTTTTGAACCCTGTATAATTACCTTTCTGCCTTTTGATTCGAAAAGTCCATTTTGAAGGCAGTGTAGTGCATTCCAAACTGTGAAAGAGTGGGTGAACATTTTGATGTGGATTGTCTCAGAGCTTCCCTTATGCTTCCTTCTATGTCAACTCAAGGAATGTGAGCAACCTTGGCCTCCGAAAAAACAACAGAAGAAAGATAGAATCATATCTGCTACTTGAAATAAGTTAAGACTAATGTTATATCCTTAGAAGCAAATTGAATTGATCGTTGGAAAAGGTCATAAACTTCTTCTCATTGACTTTCACTCGCAAGAGTTCAAAAAACTTAAAAGAGTTGGTAATGTAGTTGGCATCAAGATCATCATAAAATGAAAACTTCATTTGACAAGTACGATTGCATAAAATACGTAAAAAATTCTGATGAGTGAAAAAGGAAACAGTATTAAAATAACTTGAAATTTTCAGGTACTTACCAACCATTTGTGCATTACCATAAAAAACTTCAGCATCATCAAGTCAGATTGCCGTATCATAGTGTCTGAGAAAAGTAAAAATGAAATATTTTAGCGCCATTTTCAGTTGAAGGCAGAGGATTGATCTTGAAATTGAAAATCAAAATATGTTTATAATTTAACAATGTGTTTTTAGTAACCCGGATAATAGGAATTGGCATACCTGATTATAGAAGATAAGGGAACAAAGGAGGCAATTCTTTAATTCTTCATTCTGAGATTAAACAGAGCTCATTCTTTCTCTTTTTAATCGAAGATGAATTTGCCATCTATCATAACATAAGGGATGTGAGCAATATTGGACCAATCTTTTCCTTTGTCCCTTTTGCACTGCTTTTTCAGCAAAGGGCAATCTCGCATGTGCAGCTGCAAAAGTGAGTGTGGCAGGCCTACCGCTGGAAAGGATTTGAGCTTCGGGCAATTGGATATTCTCAGAAATTCAAGAGAGACCAGGATTTGAAATACCCATTGCAGATAGGCATTTCAGACTTGGGAATCCAGAAATACCCAATCTATTTAAAGAGGTTGGCAATATTATTCCCATCCTCTCATCTGGAAAAGACTCAGCATTATCACCTCCATGTATGTAACGGCGTAGAAGAGATGTAAGCCTGTGCAAGCCCCATTGGATAATTGCCTTGTACATTTTGGTATCAGCAATTACAAGTAATGTTAGGTTGGTAGGAAAGCCTGCTTCAGGAAATGATTCAATACTTGGACATTCCGTGATTTCTAACTCTTGAAGGAAATGGAGCTTGTGCGTGTCTTCGGGTAGGGCTTTCAGCTTGTCACAACTGCCAATAGAAACATTTGTAACAGTGCTGGGAAGCCCTCCTTCTGGAAAAGAAACAAGACTTGGACAGTTCAAGATTTTGATTTCCTTAAGACAGTTAAGATTCTGTTGGCCCTTCGGTATGGATTTTAGGTTTCCACAATTAGAGATGAAAATCATTTTCACTCGTCCGTTACCATGAAAGCTCTCGGCTATTGTCTCTAATTTTGGACAGTCCTCAATGTTGAGATATTCAAGCTCTTCTGGCAATTGTCTACTTCTTGATGATCAAACGTAAAAACGAATTTGTGAAACTAATTAAACTTGAGGGAGTAATAAGAAATAAAAATCCGCCAGCTGCTCCGTCATCAAGCCGCATCTGCGAGTTGAACCTCGTCTCTTCCTCTTCCTCGTCTATTACCGTTATGCCACAGTTTTCTATATATTATACTAGCTCCTGAACTTAAGACCACTCCTAGTAACCTTGACCAGGTCAATCTGCAGCAAAATTTCACTCTTTTTAAAGTTCCCATGTGTAGTTCAGACGAAATTAGTCCAAATCGTTTGCCTTTACCAATTAGTCAATCGCAAATCACAGAAAAGACTCAATCCATGTCAAAGCCATGTGTCCCAAGTTGCTAAAGCTCCATGTGAATAGTGAAGTGAGTTGTAAAAATCAACAAATTCCACCCATGAGAAGCCAGGTGTGGAATAAGTAACATGAACAATGAAGTCCTACAAAAAGCCAAAGCCAAAGCCACTCCAATTGTTTGCACCCAATGCTATTCAGCTGTTCGTTCTCTGTCACTCCCAAAAACTTCAAACTTAGAAGTTTCCAATTCCACCAAGTTTCCAATCCCACTCTCTATTCAACCTCTTTTCTTTTTAATAAAAAAATGATTTTTAGATTTTAAAGCTATTGGGTGAAAAGAAAGAAAAATTATAATTTAAGCTATATACGTATATACTAGGAAAAACAGTATTTTTTTTTGTTTTCTTAAACCTGATTTATTCAAGTGTCATTTATAGATTTTCATCTTCTCAAATCAAAAGATTTGTGAAAGATCCTTTCAATTTTTTTTTCACATTTATAACACATTTAGATGCATGAAACACCTAAAAAAATTTTTGTTTTCTAAATTTTTGTATAATTTCTTTATTACCATTTTTTTTCTTCAAAAAGCATATTCATTGTATCATCTCTAAAAACATTTTATATTCACTAGAAAAATATATATTTAAATATAAAATAATATTAAAATATTGGAAGAAGTTAAAAATTTTGAATAACGAAGTGAGAGTGTGCAAGAAATTCAACTTAATTACAAAAAAAAAAGTGAATTTTTGGGTCTTTTCTTAGTTACTCTCTCACTTTTTTGATGTGGTGCAAGATTGGTGTGGACCACTGCAACGACGGTAATCAGTACATATCCACAAGGATATCTCTAGCACCCCAACTAAAATGAAGGACAAAATAGGAAGGTAAAAAATGCAAGCCAATAGAAATAAAAATTGTGTACATAAAATATTCTTGTTTCCCATTCTTCTACTTTATATATATGGTAGATCCAGCTATTTTGTACACTATGGATTGTAGATTGCTACTTTTATTAGCTAAAATTTAATATTTTTACTTTATGTTTTAAAACTCATTAAAAGATTTCGCATGTTATAGCAACCATTTGATACTTCAATAAAATATAATTAATATAAAAATTAATGTAAGTGTTTAGGGAATGAAATAAGGTGACCAAGATAAAGGTGTTTGCTCATACATTATCGTGCTCTCCTCCAAAGTAAAAGCGAGCAAATGGTCGAGCAGATCATCTCGACCAGGATGTTATTGGTCACCTCGACCAGAATAATATGTGGTGACCTCGAGCACATTTCCTCGACCATGATGTTATTGGTCACCTCGACTAGAGTAATATGTGGTGACCTTGAGCATATCACCTCGACCAAGAGGTTATTGGTCACCTCGACCAGAATAATATATGGTGACCTCGAGCACATTTCCTCGACCAGGATGTTATTGGTCACCTCGACTAGAGTAATATGTGGTGACCTCGAGCACATCACCTCGACCAGGAGGTTATTGGTCACCTCGAGCAGATCATCTCAACCAAGATGTTATTGGTCACCTCGACCAGAATAATATGTGGTGACCTCGAGCACATTTCCTCGACTAGGATGTTATTGGTCACATCGACTAGAGTAATATGTGGTGACCTCGAGCACATCACCTCGACCAGGAGGTTATTGGTCACCTCGAGTAGATCATCTCGACCAGGATGTTATTGGTCACCTCGACCAGAATAATATGTGGTGACGTCGAGCACATTTCCTCAACCAGGATGTTATTGGTCACCTCGACCAGGAAGTTACCAGGAAGCACAATTCAGTCAAAACAGTTTCTTCGAAATATTAGGGACTATATTCTTAGTGGGCTGAAAATTAGTAGTTTTCTTGATAATTCTAGGAGAGTGGATAAAAACAGCTATAGTTTCCTATAAAAACCCTAGGAAGGGGAAGGAAAGGGGGGGGGATTCTTCTAGCTCTCTCTCTCTCTCTCTAAGCAACTGAACCCATTGGACCTTTTTCTCTCTCTACCACTGAGAAATTTCTCTTTTGCCTGTGATTTCTTTAAGATTGATAATTTTGAATTCTTTTCCTTTCAATTTACTTAAAAGCTTTTTGTTTAAAGCAATCATAATTAAGCCACATGAATTATGGTATGGGTTTTCCAAGTAAGACCCAAATCGCTGACTTGAGCGTCGGAGGGTTCTCGCCGGAAAAACTTCCGGCACCTCCTGACTATTGGTTGTGTTCACAGGCTCACAGGTTATCTGCTCATGGATCGTCTGCTCATGGGTTATCTGCTCATGGATTGTCTGCTAATGTGTTATCTGCTCATGGATCGTCTGCTCATGAGTTCTCTGCTCATGGATCAGATGGTCTGCTCATGGGTTGTCTGCTCATGAGTTCTCTGCTCATGGATCGTCTGCTCATGAGTTCTCTTCTCATGGATCGTCTGCTCATAGAAAATCTGCTCATGGTGCTAACTAATTAGTGGCTTCCCATCAAACAATTTTAATGCTGATGCAGGGATCTGAGATTTGACCAACTCATTCGGATTTCAGCATCAACATTTGGCGTCGTCTGTGGGGACCGGTACGAGAAGCCAAATTTTTGTTTCTATCAATTTTCATCTAGTCGAAGCAAATCAGAATGTTACAGTGCATAAATGGATGAGCTTGCTTAAACAAGGTAGCAAAAACCTTAAATGAGAGCACATTGAAGGCACACGTTTGTAGGAATCAGAACATGTCAGAAGTTAAATTTTTATTTACAAGCAATTTTTTCATGAAAATTTAATTATTTCTCTAAATCCTGCTATGTGAGATGAGGATGCCTTATATTCATTAAATTGATTGTGCTCATATTAGGGCTGACGGTATAACTTAGTTAATTTGATTTCTTGAAAGTTACTTAATATGAGAATGATTTAAGGAAAGAGAGCTAGGCTAGCGTTGAGAAGCCAATCAAAGTTTCTAATAAGGCATGCAAAGGCTCACTAAGTCTCAAAGCCTGTTTATGGCGAGACCAGAAGCTAAGCGTGCCAGGATCTGCTCGACCAAGCGAAGGTGAGCAGACTCCCAAGCGTTGTAAAAATTCCTAAGGCATGCAAAAGCTCACTAAGTCTCAAAGCTTATTTATGGCGAGACCAGAAGCCAACCGTGCTAGGATCTACTAGAACAAGCAAAAGCGAGCAGACCACTAAAGTTCCAAAAAGTTTCTAAGGCGTGCAAAGGCTCCAAAGTGTCAAAGCCTATTTTATGACGAGACAGGAAAGAAAACATGCCAGGATCTGCTCGACCAAGCGAAGGTGAGCAGACCACCAAAGTTCCAAAAAATTTCTAATACGTGCAAAGGCTCCAAAGTGTCAAAGCCTGTTTTATGACGAGACAGGAAGCCAAACATGCCAGGATCTGCTCGACCAAGCGAAGGTGAGCAGACCACCAAAGTTCCAAAAAATTTCTAATACGTGCAAAGGCTCCAAAGTGTCAAAGCCTGTTTTATGACGAGACAGGAAGCCAAACATGCCAGGATCTGCTCGACCAAGCGAAGGTGAGCAGACCACCAAAGTTCCAAAAAATTTCTAATACGTGCAAAGGCTCCAAAGTGTCAAAGCCTGTTTTATGACGAGACAGGAAGCCAAACATGCCAGGATCTGCTCGACCAAGCGAAGGTGAGCAGACCACCAAAGTTCCAAAAAATTTCTAATACGTGCAAAGGCTCCAAAGTGTCAAAGCCTGTTTTATGACGAGACAGGAAGCCAAACATGCCAGGATCTGCTCGACCAAGCGAAGGTGAGCAGACCACCAAAGTTCCAAAAAATTTCTAATACGTGCAAAGGCTCCAAAGTGTCAAAGCCTGTTTTATGACGAGACAGGAAGCCAAACATGCCAGGATCTGCTCGACCAAGCGAAGGTGAGCAGACCACCAAAGTTCCAAAAAATTTCTAATACGTGCAAAGGCTCCAAAGTGTCAAAGCCTGTTTTATGGCGAGACATGAAGCCAAGCACGCCAGGATCTACTTGACCGAGTGAAGGCGAGCAGATCACTAAAGTTCCAAAAAGTTTCTAAGGCGTGCAAAGGCTCCAAAGTCTCAAAGCCTGTTTTATGGCGAGACAGGAAGCCAAGCATGCCAGGATCTGCTCGACCAAGCGAAGGTGAGCAGACCACTAAAGTTCCAAAAAATTTCTAATACTTGCAAAGAGTCCAAAGTCTCAAAGCCTGTTTTATGGCGAGACAGGAAGCCAAGCACGCCAGGATCTGCTCGACCAAGCGAAGGTGAGTAGACCACCAAAGTTCCAAAAAATTTCTAAGGTGTGCAAAGGCTCCAAAGTCTCAAAGCCTGTTTTATGGCGAGACAGGAAGCCAAACATGCTAGGATTTGCTCGATCAAGCGAAGGTGAGCAGACCACCAAAGTTCCAAAAAATTTTCAAGGCATGCAAAGACTCCAAAGTCTCAAAGCCTCTTTTATGGCGAGACAGTAAGCCAAGCATGCCAGGATCTCCTCGACCAAGCGAAGGCGAGCAAACCACCAAAGTTTCCAGCCTTGATTCGTTTCACTCTCAACACTTAAAACTAGGGGACTGATGTTTAGGGAATGAAATAAGGTGACCAAGATAAAGGTGTTTGCTCATACATTATCGTGCTCTCCTCCAAAGTAAAAGCGAGCAAATGGTCGAGCAGATCATCTCGACCAGGATGTTATTGGTCACCTCGACCAGAATAATATGTGGTGACCTCGAGCACATTTCCTCGACTATGATGTTATTGGTCACCTCGACTAGAGTAATATGTGGTCACCTCGAGCAGATCATCTCGACCAGAATGTTATTGGTCACCTCGACCAGAATAATATGTGGTGACCTCGAGCACATTTCCTCGACCAAGATGTTATTGGTCACATCTACTAGAGTAATATGTGGTGACCTCGAGCACATCACCTCGACCAGGAGGTTATTGGTCACCTCGAGCAGATCATCTCGACCAGGATGTTATTGGTCACCTCGACCAAAATAATATGTGGTGACCTCGAGCACATTTCCTCGACTAGGATGTTATTGGTCACCTCGACCAGGAAGTTACCAGGAAGCACGATTCAGTCAAAACAGTTTTTCCGAAATATTAGGGACGATATTCTTAGTGGGCTGAAAATTAGTAGTTTTCATGTTAATTTTAGGAGAGTGGATAAAAACCGCTATAGTTTCCTATAAAAACCCTAGGAAGGGGAAGGAAACGGGGGGGAGGGGGGATTCTTCTAGCTCTCTCTCTCTCCCTCTCTAAGCAATTGAACCCATTTGACCTTTTTCTCTCTCTACCACTGAGAAATTTCTCTTTTGCCTGTGATTTCTTTAAGATTGTTAATTTTCAATTCTTTTCCTTTAAATTTACTTAAAAGCTTTTTGTTTAAAACAATCATAATGAAGCCACATGAATTGTGGTAAGGGTTTTTCCAAGTAAGACCCAAATCGCTGACTTGAGCGTCGGAGGGTTCTCGCCAGAAAAACTTCCGGCACCTTCTGACTATTGGTTGTGTTCACAGGCTCACAGGTTATCTGCTCATGGATCGTCTGCTCATGGGTTATCTGCTCATGGATCGTCTGCTCATGGATTATCTGCTCATGGATTGTCTGCTCATGGATCGTCTGCTCATGGATCGTCTGCTCATGAGTTCTCTGCTCATGGATCGGATGGTCTGCTCATGGGTTGTCTGCTCATGAGTTCTCTGCTCATGGATCGTCTGCTCATGAGTTCTCTGCTCATGGATCGTCTGCTCATGGAACATCTGCTCATGGTGCTAACTAATCAGTGGCTTCCCATCAAACAATTTTAATGCTGATGCAGGGATCTGAGATTTAATCAACTCATCCGGATTTCAGCATCAACAGTAAGAAAATAAAGGGAATTTTGGTAATTTTTCTCATTATGTGATTGTAAAAAATGGTGAAGTTATTTTAATCTACCAAAAAACACATTAGGATTAGATCCACCTGTAAACAAATTTCTTTTATTACAAAATTGTTCAAAATCTAAATTACTATTATAGATATAACCATATCCAAAACTCTCAAATTATTCTACTCACTTGGTTTTTGGGTGCAAGTTATCCAGCTCCCTAAAATTTTATTAGGGATTTCCCGAACTGGTCCTCAAATTTTCTTTAATTTGGACACCATATATGAGATTAAAAGTTTCGTATTCTTCGATTCTCAAAGTCAAGTCTTGCACTAATTGATATGATTTCCTTGAATTTCTTGTTGGGGATTTTTTTGGATTGGTCGTAAAATTGCTATAAGATGACCCAATTCATTTTAAGCCCAGACTGGTGTTAGAATTTTCCAATGTTAGAATTTTCCAAGTAATCGCATTTATGATAAAATTTTGCTCAGAGAACCTAAAATAAACTAAAAACCTGTATAAAAACAAATAATATCCAAATTAAACAAATGTTGCCATGATACATGTGCAAGTCAATTCCTCTCGCTCCAGAAACGACTAAAACTCAAGCCCGATGAATTGAGGTCGATCCAATCTATAGAGATTATTGTGCCGAGCTTTTACCAGAAATAAACTGCGCAAAAGCAATCAATCTCAGCAAACACAATTTAAATGAGAGGCACAAAGAGCAAAGTGACAGATTTACATGGTTCGGTCAAATTGACCTTCATCCATGGGTGCAAAAGCAGCCATTGTTCGATATTCACAAGCTTACAATCGCAATCACAAGATTTCAGAGACTAAATCGAAACAAGAATCAAGCAAAGTGATGATCTAAAACAGAGGGATGATTCTTGGCACACTATATTGGCTTATTAATTAGTCAGCCTATTCAGACAAAATAAGAAGCTTTTAAAATAACTTTTAACCGATTTTTGAACCCTGTATAATTGCCTTTCTGCCCCTTGATTCGAAAAGTCCATTTTGAAGGCACTGTAGTACATTCCAAACTGTGAAAGAATGGGCGAACATTCTGATGTGGATTGTCTCAGAGCTTCCCTTATGCTTCCTTCCATGTCAACTCAATGAATGTGAGCAACCTTGGCCTCTGAAATAACAACGGAGGAAAGATAGAATTATATCTGCAACTTGAAATAAGTTAAGACCAATGTTATATCCTTAGAAGCAAATTGAATTGATCGTTGGAAAAGTTCTTAAAAATTCATTTGACAAGTACGATTGCATAAAATACATAAAAAATTCTGATGAGTGAAAATGGAAACAAGTATTGAAATCACTTGAAAATTTCAGGTACTTACCAACCATTTGTGCATTA
Source organism: Citrus medica (assembly GCA_002013955.2). NCBI lineage: Eukaryota > Viridiplantae > Streptophyta > Magnoliopsida > Sapindales > Rutaceae > Citrus > Citrus medica. The sequence goes on from MKYO02007121.1 coordinate 18,426, forward strand.
CCATAAAATACCTTCAGCATCATCAAGTCAAATTGCCGTATCATAGTGCCTGAAAAAAGTAAAAATGAAAATATTTTAGTGCCATTTTCAGTTGAAGGCAGAGGATTGATCTTGAAATTGAAAATAAAAATATGTTTATAATTTAACAATGTGTTTTTAGTAATCTGGATAATAGGAATTGGCATACCTGATTATAGAAGACAAGGGAACAAAGGAGGCAATTCTTTAATTCTTCGTTCTGAGATTAAACAGAGCTCATTCTTTCTCTTTTTAATCGAAGATGAATTTGCCATCTATCGTAACGTAAGGGATGTGAGCAATCTTGGACCAATCTTTTCCTTTGTCCCTTTTGCACTGCTTTTTCAGCCAAGAACAATCTTCAATTTGCAGGCGCAAAAGTGAGGATGGCAGGCCTACCTCTGGAAAGGATTTGAGCTTTGGGCAATTGGATATTCTCAGAAATTCAAGAGAGGCCAGGCTTTGAAAACCCATTGCAGATAGGCATTTCAGATTTGGGAATCCTGAAATACTCAATCCAGTTAAAGAGGCGGGCAATATTATTCCCATCCTCTCATCTGGAAAAGACTCAGCATTATCACCTTCATTTATGTAAAGGTCTAGAAGAGATGTAAGCCTGTGCAAGCCCCACTGGATAATTGCCTTGTACATTTTGATATTAGCAATTATAAGTGATGTTAGGTTGGTAGGAAAACCTGCTTCAGGAAATGATACAATACTTGGACATTCCCTGATTGCTAAACGTTGAAGGTAGTTGAGCTTGTGCAAATCTTCGGGTAGGGCTTTAAATTTCTCACAACTGGCAATAGAAACATTTGTAACAGTGCTGGGAAGCCCTCGTTCTGGAAAAGAAACAAGACTTGGACAGTTCCAGATAGTCACTCCCTCAAGACAGTTAAGATTCTGTAGGCCTTTCGGTATGGATTTTAGGTTTCCACAATTAGAGATGAAAATCCTTTTAACTCGTCCGTCACAATGAAAGCTCTCAGCTATTGACTCTAATTTTGGACAGTCATCAATGTTGAGAAATTCAAGCTCTTCTGACAATTGTCTACTTCTTGATGATAAATTGGTGAGCTCTGAGCAGCCGCTAATAACAAGCCGCTTGAGAGCCATTGATGAAGAAGATAATGAGGAAGAAGCAGCAGAAGCATCCTCTTCATCAACTACCAAACACAGCAATTTCTTACAATCATGTATTTCAATACCTTCTAAAAATGAAGGCAGCTTGCCTCTTGCAATGAATTCTAGAGAATCATAACCTTCAATGTTAATCACAACCTTCAATGTTCAAACTTTTCAGTTGTGCACAGTTGTACATCATTCCCTCAAGTAAGGATTTTAAAGCTCCACTATTTTCAATTTTAACATGAAGCCGATTGATGGGAAAAAATTTTCTCTCTGTAAATGAAAGCAGACTCATGCACTTTTCTTCAATTGATACCTCTTCAGGGAGGGTGATAATCCGTAGCCCTTGTACTGCCTCCTCCCCATAATTTATACTCTGAAACCATGGCCTCCAAAACCCAATATCTTGAGAATCACCAATCCCCAGGAATTCTGCTGGCAGAAGTCCTTGCTTTAGCAGTTTTCCAAACTCTAAAATATCTGAAATAGTCACAGGCGTCGACAGTGATTTAGAGTGAAGTGGACTATTGTACACCATCCCTTTGCATCCATAAATGTCTAATGAACAGTTTGAAATAGTAATCGACTTTGTCAACTTAGAGTCAATCGGAGAGCTGCACACCACCCCTTTGCATCTAGAGATTTCCAATTTGCGGAGCAAAGGAAAGCTTGAGAATGAAACCACCAGCTCTTTGCAATAACTGACAGCAAGGGTCTCCAATGCAGGAAGATGGTCGGGCAATTTTCCAGATAGTTTTGGGCATCTCGAAATGTACAGTTCAACGAGGCGAGGGAATATTTCAACATACCCAGTCTGGTTGCCGGTATCCCAGAACTCGCATTCGGGTAAATCACTGAAGCATAGAGTCTCTAAGGATTGAAAAGGCGTTGAGCAATCTTTTCCACAAATTTCAGACCCTATACTTCTGAGTACAAGCATTCGTTGAATTGTAAGCTCTTTCAGGGAAACCAACTTCCCCACCGCAGGTAAGGATGTGCAATTTGCACATCTTATCAAGTTTAAAGTAACCATGTTAGAGAACGATGGGTCCCCTAACCATATTGGAAATTTTCTGCCACTATATCGTGTGATTTCAAGCATCTTTATGTTTGTATGTGGTTGCAGCATGTCAAGTACCTTTTCTTCTGCTACCTCATTTCTTGAGTCAAATGGAGAGCCCCATCCTAATGACAATTCTTCAAGACCCTTCTTATCACACAATGAAGCTTCTCTTGCATCCCATGAATCATNAAATGAAACCAGACTCATGCACTTTTCTTCAATTGATACCTCTTCAGGGAGGGTGATAATCCGTAGCCCTTGTACTGCCTCCTCCCCATAATTTATACTCTGAAACCATGGCCTCCAAAACCCAATATCTTGAGAATCACCAATCCCCAGGAATTCTGCTGGCAGAAGTCCTTGCTTTAGCAGTTTTCCAAACTCTAAAATATTTGAAATAGTCACAGGCGTCGACAGTGATTTAGAGTGAAGTGGACTATTGTACACCATCCCTTTGCATCCATAAATGTCTAATGAACAGTTTGAAATAGTAATCGACTTTGTCAACTTAGAGTCAATCGGAGAGCTGCACACCACTCCTTTGCATCTAGAGATTTCCAATTTGCGGAGCAAAGGAAAGCTTGAGAATGAAACCACCAGCTCTTTGCAATAACTGACAGCAAGGGTCTCCAATGCAGGAAGATGGTCGGGCAATTTTCCAGATAGTTTTGGGCATCTCGAAATGTACAGTTCAACGAGGCGAGGGAATATTTCAACATACCCAGTCTGGTTGCCGGTATCCCAGAACTCGCATTCGGGTAAATCACTGAAGCATAGAGTCTCTAAGGATTGAAAAGGCGTTGAGCAATCTTTTCCACAAATTTCAGACCCTATACTTCTGAGTACAAGCATTCGTTGAATTGTAAGCTCTTTCAGGGAAACCAACTTCCCCACCGCAGGTAAGGATGTGCAATTTGCACATCTTATCAAGTTTAAAGTAACCATGTTAGAGAACGATGGGTCCCCTAACCATATTGGAAATTTTCTGCCACTATATCGTGTGATTTCAAGCATCTTTATGTTTGTATGTGGTTGCAGCATGTCAAGTACCTTTTCTTCTGCTACCTCATTTCTTGAGTCAAATGGAGAGCCCCATCCTAATGACAATTCTTCAAGACCCTTCTTATCACACAATGAAGCTTCTCTTGCATCCCATGAATCATTCGCATTTTCTAATCTCGAAATACAAAGTTTTCCACAAAGAAAAGTTAAATTCTTCAAATCCTTCAAACCAGATCCGATACCCCTACCCACAATAAAATCAGACAACGTCTGCAGAAATTTCAACCTATTCATTCCCGATGGCATCTCTGTTAATAAACTCGAACCCCCTATGTCAAGATGATGCAAATTTAATAAATTTCTCATGTTAGAAGGCAACTTCTGTAGACGATCACAGGTTCTTAACAGCAAAAACTGCAAGTTGAACAGTGAACTTATTGACTCAGGTAAACTTTCGATGAGTGTACGAGAAAAATTGATGTACCTTAGAAGTTTCAAATCCTTGATAGAATTTGGTATATGAGCAATGTGGTATCCTTCCAAGGATAGCACCCTCAACTTTTTCAGCTTTGGCAAGTCAAGAAGAACCATGTTGGTTATATAATTACCGGTTGAAAGACCTCTTACATTTAGAGGCAAAAACGTCCGCAGACTTGTGGCTTTATTCAAACCCTCAAATTTGTTTTTTCCTTCATACCAAGCACAGGGATAAGAAAAATGACGAATCCTTTCGAATGTTCGTAACTTCTTATTTACCTCTTCCAACCAGAAACTTGTATCTCCAGAAGCCAATTGAGCTAAATCATGAAGTAGATCGTGCATTACAAATTTACGAACATCTCTGCTTGATTGTTGGAAAAGCGACCTAGACAATAGATCACAAAAAAACTCATTGCCCAAATCTTCCAATAGCCTATCTGTCCTTGATTGTTGAATCATACCCTCAGCCATCCACAGAAAAACAAGTTCATTCTTCTCGAACTCATAATCTTTGGGAAAAATCGCACAATAAGTGAAACATCTCTTCAAATGACAAGGAAGATAATGGTAGCTCAACCTTAACACGGGGAGAATGTCAGTTTGTTGAGGCAAATCCCACATTTTGCTGCTTAATATATCCTCCCACGCATCTTCTGTGTGCCTAGTACGTAAAAGGCCGCCAAGAGTGCTTGCTGCCAGCGGTAAGCCTCCGCACTTTGCAACAATTTTCTTACGAAATAATTCTGAAAATTGATGAGCACCGGCATCTTTACTCTCAAACCCATGCTTCACAAAAACAGACCAGCAATCTTCATCTGACAGAAGCTTAAGACTATAATGTTCAACGGATCCCGTCGTTGACGCAACATTTGAATGGCGTGTGGTGACAATTATTTTGCTATTTCGTGCACCAGCCATGAAGGGAGCTTTCAGGATTTCCCACAAGTTGTAGTTCTCGTTCCAAACGTCATCCAATACTAGCAAGAACTTTTTTCCATCCACAGCAATTCTCAATTTAACCTGGACCTCATTCAACGTCTTGAAATCACAAGTTGTAGAGGTGATTGACTCGAGAAGAGCCCTCGAAATGCTTAGAACATCAAAATCATCAGAAACACAAACCCATGCTTTTACATCAAACTTGAAATTTTGCACAGCCCTGTCATTGTAGACCTCCCGAGCAAGCGTTGTTTTTCCAGCCCCTGCCATGCCGACAATTGGTATTACACAAAAGTTGGCATCGGTGGTTGGATCATCACTTAATACCATTTCAAGTATTCTGGCCTTATCCTCATCTCTGCCGTAGACAGCACGTTCCGTTGGCACACTTGAACTCGGCGGTCTTCGCTTCCAAGCATTTGACATCCCTCCTGGAATCAATTGCAATCCAAGTACAATTCTTTTAGCACATAGTTCATCCAACCTGCTAGTGATACTTT
>MKYO02007132.1:0-23531 GCA_002013955.2 Citrus medica
AGAATAATAAAGACAAATATCAAAACTAAAGTCTCGTAAAATTGATCTATCTTTTCAACTGATATAAACTAGCATGTCCCCAACTGCTGTCTGAAGCTTTGTTCACTTAATCTCTTAGTTTCCTAAAAACCAAATAAATGAATTATAAATAAGATTTGTTATCTCAAAATTCACTATTATGAATCAATAGAAATCTGAACTAATTAAAAAGATTAAAAATTTCATGTACTTGATTTTAATAATCTTATGACAATCTTTCTTCTAGTGACTTTTCTGTTCACATTTATAACACTTGCATTTTGGCTTGCCATTTCTTTTAGTGGACAATTTTCTCATCCCAACTCTGTCTTGATTATTCTTGTCTTTCGACTTAGACCTTCAAGAGAATCATTTTTCAGGAAGTTTCCTACTATGATAAAATTCTTCTATAGCATGTAGTTCATGCATTAATTAACTAAGGTCATATCTTTATTGTTTAAGATATAACTGATCTTAAACTCTTTAAATGTATCAAGAAAAGATTCAATCACTATGTTAATCTTTGTTTTAGCACCGATTTGAACATCATGAATCTCTAATTCATTCAAATAGTCCATCATTTTGAGGACATGATCACGAACTCTTATGCCCTCTTCCATCTTAGTATCCATAATACGTTTTAATGCAGCTTCTCTGGCAAAATGAATATTCTACCCAAACATCTGATGAAGACTAGCCATTATTTCAGTGGTTGTTTCCATGCTCTGATGTTTGTTACGCAATTCCACAGAAATCGAAGCCAATATATAGCGCATAGCCATTTTATTAGCTTTGCACAGTTTCTCATAAGGCTCCCTCTGATGTCTATAATCGTATAACGTTGGTTCTAGAGGGAATGACTGAGTCAACACATATTTGCAGCCCTTAGCAGTGAGAATATTAAATAGATTGTGTTTTCAATCTAAGTACATTTCGCCAGTGAGTTCATTTTTAACAATGATAATGAATAATGAGTTGATGGAAGACATTTTCTGAAAAAACAAAATAGACATGCATAAATACTTTGAAACAAATAATGTTCACAATAAATAATCTAAAATGCAAAAAAACCATAAATGCATTTTATTTTATTGTAACGATAATTTAGTACTGCTTTAGGAAGCTCTCCATTGGGGAAGTCATGTCTACACTTACTAAACCCAAATATCCATTGGATTATTTACTTTCATATAGAGACATGATAAATAATTATCGTTATCCTTTTGGGCCTAAATTTATTAACAGAGCTTCATTGGGAAGGTTAATAACAAATTTTAGTGGAGTGTATAACCATCGTTTCAATCTACGTATCTTCAATACCATGCCGCCACAGTTTGGGTGATCAACAGATTGAAAAATATTTCGACCTTATCTGTAAAGAAGTTCATCAAATAAAATGTCTAATATATATACCCTTCGTAGAGAGCATCACCGTATCATGAAGTCGAGGTATATATATAATTTTATTATTGAACTAATAATGGAGCCCGTGGGAAAAATTATCTTGAATTTTCCCTCTCCTACTCAATATTTTAAAGTTAGTTTTTCCAATATACAAATTATATCCTGTATTTTAATTGCATGCTTCCAACAATAACATTATCTAGATGAAATCTAATATTATTAAGCACATGCAAATGTCAAACAATATATTTTTAGATTCATAATCTATAGATGTCATGTATTATTATGCATAGAGTGGCACTTCCTATTCTATATGACATGTTATCATAGCATGTTATCAACCAAACATAGCATATAAATTAAAAGCAATTAAACAATCTCAATTCATGGTTTTCCTAAGGAAAAAATTGACTTAATCTACAAGCCTAATATCTATTGGGCTTTAACTCAACATCAATCTTCCTTTTTTCTCTTCCTTGTACTTGCTCTTGTACATAACTATTGCCTTGAGGGCTTTTAGGCTTTTAAAATTTATCTCTGGTTCAATTTTTAAATTTAAATTTGGACACCTTTCAAAAAACAAATTTCTATTGGCTCTTATTATTTTTAAATACCTGTTTTTTAAAAAAAATCCAGACCCAATTAGTTTAATAAAATAAACCCAAATTTATCTTTAAAAATTTTTGAGCCAAATAAATTTTATTATTGATCTACTAAATTTTTATTTTTATAACTCAATTTTGAAATCCCTTAAATGGGCTTGGGACCAATATAAATAAATCTGGACAAATAATAACAATTGGGCTTATCAAATTAATTTATATTTTCCAATTCATAGTCAATAATGGGCTTGGATCCAATATAAATAAATTTGATTTTTTCTGCCCAAAACCCAAAATACTTAGGCTGAACTGTAAAATAGTAAAATTGTAGGGTGCCATGGGGTATAAACCCAAAACCCTATATCACTTATTTTTCTTCCAGCCGCCACCAACGTAAAGAGTTGGACTTAAATGAAATAAAATTTCAATCCTTGCCAGAAAACATAAATTAGTGAGACAATACGGTGTCTAATGAAAAAATTCAAAAGAAACCCTCCGTCCCTTTCATGCTGTTCGCTGCCAATTCTGGAGAGGCTGTCGTTTCTTCTTCTCCTTGCCGCCATCAACTTTTCTTTGTATTTTTGGGTTCTTTACATTATTATATAATAAAAATTAATATTTACAAGAACTCCTATACCATAGATGGCTTACAAAGAATCTAAGAACAATGAATTAAAATAATCAAGAGAGAAACATGGTGAAAATTGACCACCTCTCTTGTTACAAATCCATAAAATTAATACAAAAAAATAACTAACCATGAATTGAGACAACATTTAATATGCTCAATAATTATATACATTCACGTAATGAAATAATATATAAAAATTAGTGCCACCAATTTTATACACATAATACAAGAGTTTGATTTCATACAGTAACTCTATATATTAATATGAGATTAGGGATGGCAATGGATTAGATCTGATCCAAGATCCACGTGATCCAAATCCAATCGAATCAAATTTGGATCGGTATAAAATGAATTTGGATCGGATTTGGATATCGATGTGTGGATCTAAGACAGATCTAGAACAGATCTGGATCTATCTTAATATCTAAATCCATATCCATATCCACTCATCTTTTAATTTTATTTTATTTTAAAAGTTTTTTAACAATTGTGGAATTATAATAATAATAAATTTTATTCATAGCATATTAGTGGTATTTACCATGCATTTAAACTCTTAAAACTTAAAGGTTAGTTTTGTAAATTTAAAGATCAGCCAGCCTCAAAGTATGTACATGCAATATTCAAATTGCAAGCCAAGTAATATAACCTGACAATTTATTTTATTATATTGGCCAAAATAATTTTTAAGGAATATAGTTATTCATATATTTAGTCAAATATGATCATAATAAAAATAATAAAAAACTGATTATAAATTATATTTAATTTTTATGTCATTATCTAATGTTGTAAGAATGAGGGTAGGTTTGTCGTGGATATTATAATGATGAAGGAGACAATAGAATATTATATTGATCTTACTTCTGCAATTACTTTTGAAGGATATTTTATTATCTTTCTTATTTGTTGTTTTGGTGTAAAAGTATAAGCTACAATATTTATTATATTTTTGAGAAAAATTATATAATTTATTTGTTATCAATACATTTTAGCCTTCAATTTTCATTCTAAAAAATTATTACTTTTTTGTTACTGAATTTTATAATTCATGACGGATCTAAAGTAGATTTGGATTTTAATTTTTTTTCGGATTTGGAGCAGATATAGATATTTTTTTTTTTTGGATCTGGATATGGAGCGAAAAATATGGATTCATAACGGATCTGGAACAGATACGGATCTTAATTTTTATTATGGATTTAGATCTGGAGCAGAGTAAATCCAACCCATATCTGCCCCATTGTCATCCCTACATGAGATCGCTCTGATACCAATTATTGGTTTTAAAATATTTTGCAGCGGAAATATTCGCATCACAATTCTCATACAATATATAAAATTACCATAATCTAAAATGCCAAACAAAAGACAATACTAAATATGATTCAATCCAATTTTATTTAACTAATCGTATCTGCTAAAAATCTATTCCATTCCAGCACACAAGGTGTATTGAGTATCTAACGACATATGGTATTTAGAAAGATGAGTGGTTAGAATTGACTTGTACATTCAATTACACTTTTGCAACTTTCTAAAGTTCAATTTTAATTACAATTCCCAGCTTTGTAAAATTCAATACACGACGAAACCGTTAAAAAACCATTATGTGTCCATTGAGAATGATGAACACCATAATCAATTCAATTGCAATTTTAGGAGAAAATATCTCTGGAAACATCCTACGATAAGTAAGGTTTGAAGAAGAAGAAGGCTTCTCAAGGAAGGTGAAGGCTGGGACACTCCCAAATTTGTAGCAATTGTAGAAATAACAGCGCATCGTTTAGTTGGCTTTAAATTACAAAAATAAATGTTAATCACACATATGTTATAATAAAAAACACTTAATTGGATCTTAAAAATTGAGCCGAATGATTTGAATCCAGAGTTTCCCAAACTTATGTATTAGCAAATATTCCATCTCGCCAGCCTGAAAAAACGAACTGAAGAATTTATTTTGAATAGAAAGGTTTCATCATGAACATCGTGGGATGAAGGGCCTTTAACTTACCTACGACGCAAAGTCCATATTGCCTCCTTGAAAAGTTAATTTCAATTAAGAAAGAGAATTTTTAAATAATTTATCTTTGTACTAATCATTAAAAGCATGAGAAAGTAGATTTGGAAATTCGGGTTTTTATAGAATTTGATTTTGTAAAGCATAAGACCAAAATTTTCCTCATTTTAACAATACAATTTCGAATACACCCTTACACTAATAACATATTTATGTTTCATTTAAATAAGACAAAAAAAAAAGGAAACAACTAGATTATTGCTGGCGTCCGGCGATGTCTTCGGCGCCGTCGTCTGCATCTAGCTAAAGTCTTCATTATGCGACAATACCTCTGCTATCAAACTCCAAAACGTATGATGTCAATAGCAGAGAAATGGCGGTTGCTCACGCACACCTCTAAAATAATTACAGCCATGAAACGGCAAACAAATAGCGTCACCACCACTAATATTTGATATATTAATATAAATAAATCGTAATAATTATCATTATATATTACTATATAAGAAAACTTGTCCATCTTGGTGATTTGCACACAACACAATTTTTTTATTAATACGTCAAACATGTTAAGTAAATTATTTAATAATTGATTTCCTTATAATCCAATTTTACCAAACATCTCATCAAATTATTTGCAAAGTTAATTATTGGAGAATTTATATGAGGATGGATTATTTACCAAGCTAATGCAATCCCAATCATACCCTTAGCCAAAGATTAAGATCATAACTGCGTACAATACCAAAAATTTCGGAGTTTGATATATAGCCACCCACGTGATCAGTTCTCTTATAGTAATAATTCATTGAAGATTAAGATTAAAAAAATCTAGGAGTTTGATATATAGTCGCAGACCTGATCACCTATATATCTGATCACCTTTCTCACATATATATAGAGAGAAAGAGAGAATAATTCATTGATGCCACTAATGTATTAACAAAATTAAAGATTTCATGCACTAGTAAATAAAAAAATCACAAGCTTCAATCGGTGATGTAGCCAGACCTCAAAATCAAAGGGGCAAAATTTAATTTACCTAAAAGAATTTAATATATATAGAGCTCTCTTATAGTAATAAATAGTGTTAGATAAATTTTTTAAAAGCCACTTATTTCATAAGTTTCTTTTTTTTACAATAACTTTTCAAAGTATGTACAGTTGCTATTTATAAATAGGTATCAAATAAGACACCACACCTTTTTTAAGTTCCTATTATAACCTTAGTGTTTTAACAAAGAGACAATTACATCTTATTTTTCATGCATCCTAATCTATAAATAAAAAAATTAAATTATGATTATTTCGGTCATTATATAACAAAACATCACATTCGCAATAAAATCTATCAACACATGTAATTTTTTTTCAAACTCAAAGCAACTATAACAACACACTTTACTAAACACCAAGGTACTATTTTAATAAGTAGATTATTCATTCGCTTTATAGAAGCGGTTTATTTCACAAGTCATTGTTAGGAAATTGAGCTTCCTCCAAGATCACTTCAAGCAATTTGTCAAGCAACAAATTAACAAAAAAAATTAAATAGAGAATACATCAATCACATAACACAAGATTTACGTGGAAAACTCCAAATACGGAGAAAAACCACGGCTGTTGTCAAAAGACAATCATAGAAAAAATATTCACTATGTGAAAAATTTTTACAACCACTTTCTCATAAATAATTTTCTCTCACCCAAGCCCCAAATACATGATTCTTATAAATATTCCCTAACAAAGCAAAACCCGTAATACCCATATTGAGGAGTCAAATACTCCTTCAATATAACTACGTGCTTAAAAATATTTCTCTTTCTCAATTTCTTGCCAAAACTTGGATACCTAAATGACGGGGAGAACCCCTCTATTTATAGCCAAATTTTGGCTTCCTTTTCTTCCTCTTTTTAATCTTTGCATGGGCGGCACCCACCCATTTTCCTTGTTCGATGATGGTGGTTGGCTCAGCCACCCACCGTCTTTGAATTCAAAGATGGTGGCTCAGCTGCCCATCATTTTAACACTTTTTTTTAATCACATTTTCAACAGTCATCACAATCCCAAATTGTGCTGGCTAATGTAGGATTGTTGCGTAAGATGAGCAGATTATTTTCTAGAGGTCATAACTAAGGTTACAGGGATCCGTTTTAGGTATATAATATACCGTTTCGAAACTTGCAACGAGACAAACCAAACATAATAGCTTGCATAGTTCTGCTCCGTGGTCGATTTAAAAGTTTTACTTCTTTCCTTATCATTTTTCAGCATTAGGTATTTTTTCTATTTTTCTTATTAATTTTAGGATTTTATCTTTTTTTAGATATTGGCTTTGGGTGCTGTTTATTTTGGTTTCTTTATTTAGATTATGAGATTTTATTATGGGAAATTATCATTTGTATACCCTTAGTTTACTCCATTATCAAAAATACTACAACACTTTGAGGGTGTATCAATCGTCCACCTTAAGTTGACAAAATGTATCGTTTAAATATGATAATGTCATAAGGGTAATATGGTCTTTTCATATGATACAAGTGATAATTTAAAAGTATACAAGTGATAAAAAAAGAATTTAAGGGTATATAAGTGATAATTTTCAAGGGTAAAATCGTCAATTCACTGTAATTCCGTTAACTTTCAAACGAAAATTAACGGTTTGGTGGTCGGCTGATACATTTCGTCAACTTAGGGTGGACGATTGATACACCCTCAAAATATTGTAGTATTTTTTATAACAAAGTAAATATAGGGTATACGAATGATAATTTTCCTTTTATTATAAAATGATATTTTAGATTTTTTTATTATGATAAATTCGTGATATTTATGATCATTATAATAGGAGCTCAAAACACTAGTTTTGTTCATTTAAACTTTTCTAACAAAACTTTTATTATTTAGAAACCTAATTTCTTCTATCAATCAACTTTTTATATTTCTGCGTCGTCACTAACTCTATACTCTAGCTTTTAATAAAATTAAGTTGTTACAAGTGGAGATTTACCAAAATATTTTAATTATTTGGTTGTCAATATGAACTTTTATTAAAAAATTTAAATTATAAAATTACTTTAATTGACCAATTTATTTTAAATCATATTATGAAAAGAATGGAATAAAAATGTAAAATAAATAAAAGGTCTGTTAGATAATTTAACACTAGAAAAATGCTCTACAACTTTTGTTCCCAAAAACCCAAAATAACTTATTTAATTTACACTTTTATTGGTAGATGCAAAATAACTTATTTAATTCTCAAAAGCTCTCTATCCAAAATACTACCAAACAACAGTAAAAATTTTGAAAAAACTTGTAAAAACTTTTAGTTATTAAATAAACCACAACAAACATATGCTAATACTTATTTTTGGTACTTAATTTTACCAAAATTATTCATCCTTTTACCTTATTCCTTTTATTCATTTTTATCAAACTTTATTCTTGCATTTGATCCCCCTTGCCCGACCAGATCTTTTCACCAACATTTATGTGGTCAGCAGAGAAGATGTCACTTTCTCCTTGTTTCAACGATTGCCTGAAGCTCCAGGGATTGGAATCACCCTTCTTTCTTCTTCCAAGCCTGCGTTCACAAAAATGGATCAGAGACACCAGTGGTCTTACCGGCGTAAACCCTCTGATGCTTAAGTTAGCACAAGGTGTTTACGGGAAAACTATGTAATTTAAATTGTCGGATCTCTTCTAATGTTTTAAAGGATTTGTATGGAATAAAATCTGGTTTCAATTTGGCAAAGTTTTCCCTTTACCCTCAATTTTTATGTCCCCTCTTTCATCAGTTTTCCCCTTTCTTATAGTCGTTGTCCCACGTTTCTGACCACTTCTCATGCTCCCCCTTTATCGAGTAATGGCCGCCCCTTATGGGTCTCCCACCACTGGATTGTGGGTAAACGTGGGATGCCATGTCTCTCTCAACGGTTCGGGGCGTAGCGAAACTGTCGCGACTTCGTGAGATCGTGTGCCCTTTCTTTGGCGATGAGTATCTGGTCGGTATATATTCCTGGTCAGTATGTTTCTCTGGTTGGACTCTTCTTGTGCCTTTCAGCTGAGACGATTCGCCTCGGGGTGGGAGATCAGGGCATGGCCGAGCTAGTACTTTTAATTACTTAACACAAATCTTTTATATTAACTCTTATAAATTCTTTTACGGAGACCACAATTCTTATTATTACAATTCTATAGAGGTGGTGAATTTCCTGGAAGCTGTAAACTTTCAGGAAAATTGTGAATTTTATTTAGCTCCTTCACCTTGTTAAAACATGTCCCTAGAGGCTCTAGCAATGGCGGGAGTAGATTGTAACAAATGTAAAATCAACTTGAATGAGTGGAGCCATCGCATACCTTCGCATTTGTTGAGTAGTGGAAGAACTGAAGAACAGCAATATCGAAATTATTGTAGAGAGTTAGACATGGCCATAAGAGGAGTGAGTATGGGTAATGGTTTCGGCTCTCAACAGTATCATCCCTTCGAGAATAATAAAGATATAAAGGCAGCAGCATTGATTGAATGTGTAAAGGAAATCGTTTTATTCATCTTTCGTAATTTCTTCCTTCAAGACAGAAGATAAGAAGCTCACGACAATGAACTATCGGGCGTTATTGACAAAGAAAAAACCCATCACTTGAATTATTTCAAGTATTTTGTTACATTTCAATTTATTTCTAATATATTCTTCCTTATTAAGAAAAAATGGCATTTATTATTCGCATCCCTTTTAATTATATTTATTTCTCCATCCACTTCCGGAAAGATAAAATGCCTTCAACCATGCCCGCATTTATTTGCAAAGCAAAATAATGTCAACTAAATGCACGAGAAAGGACTAGCACGTCTTAGTTCTCGCTTTAATTTGTCAAGATTTCACTCCTGCGCATTCGAGTGTCTTCTATCAACTTCAGTGTAAAAAAATCTGTAAAATGCCTTCAACCATGCCCGCATTTATTTGCAAAGCAAAATAATGTCAACTAAATGCGCGAGAAAGGACTAGCATGTCTTAGTTCTCGCTTTAATTTGTCAAGATTTCACTCCTGCGCATTCGAGTGTCTTCTATCAACTTCAGTGTAAAAAAATCTGTCTTAGTTTAAGTAAAAGGGAATTTTCATTGTTTGTGTTTTTCATATTTTCTCTCAAAATCACTCACATTATCTTATCACTAGACAAGGACCAAACAAAAATATTGACCTACACATGTGATGGAAGATGATAGAAAAAATGTTTCATATCGCTAATATTAGTCACTTGATTAATAACTTAAGCCTAAGGCAACTCCTAATACATGAGCTAGTATTTGAGTTCAAGTGTTCGACTCACCAACTTTTGTATGCACCACTTATAATAAAAATTCTAAAATTTTTCTTCAACGCGTTGATCACCATAGTAAAAGTTACTAACTCTCATGTTTAGCTTCATCGGTCGTCTTACATAAATTCTACCACATACCTTGCATAAATCTCAATCATGTCTTGTGCTTAAATAGGGTGCACTAACAAGCAGCAAAACATCCTCCTTCATGGAAATTGTTTTTGGGAAAAACAAATATGGATAGATCAATGACACAACACAAGGACAATCCCATCCTATCGTGGTGTCATTTTTATAAGAAAATTGGAAAAGTTGGGTGTATTTCGATCAAGAATTTATTTTTATTTTGCTGAAGAAGTAGAGACAGTGAATTAAGTAAGAGGCTTTCGTTATTACAGGAAGGAACATAAGTATAGCAGTTCTTTTACTCACACAATTGAGGTTAACCCTCTTATTTATAGGCAGCTATAGTTAGCATAATGAACAGACCAAGCCGTGTCCTTTGAAGTTATCAAGCAGAACGAAAAATTGAATCAAGAATAGGAGGAACAACGTCGAAAAGAGGAACTTTTATGCCAACGATGAATTCCGAGTCCTCTAGACTTGCAGTCTTTGGATCAAAAGGCCGCTCCCTTCCTGGAATACTTAACCCTTGTTTCATTTGACCCAATCGTCGCGAATGTAGAACTTGTGCTGAAGTTACAGGTTTCCTAATGGATTGATATTCTTCCAGAGCAGAGTATAAATGATCCGGCCCCCACTTCTCGAGGCATTTTCCTAACACTGCTGCATCTATTATCGCCATGTTTGTGCTTCTGCCAGAGTGTGGAGTTGTCGGGTGAGCTGCATCTCCTGTTAGCACCACTCTGTCCCAGATGATTTTCTCCAGAGGATCGCAATCATATATAGCATTAAGGAAAGGATCCTTTGTTTCTTTGATCATTCTTGACAATTCAGGTAACCAAACCTGCTCCGCTCTTTGGTGCAACTCCTCGATCATGTCACTGCTTACTTTCACAGAAGTTGTATTTCCCTGCAGAGAAATAAATAATTTGTTTCCCAATGTCATGTCATACTGCATTGATAAACCGGAAAATTAAAATTAAAAAAAAAAAATTGGATCCAGTGATGGTCTGAACTGTGTTGATCGTTTGCAAAAATTAGATTTTAGCACTCAACCCAAACCCCCGAAAACAAAATAAAAAGATGAAACAAAAGTAAGCAGTTACCTTGAGCTCGGGCTCAGGTTGATTGACATACCAAACCCAATTGAACTTCTCTTTCTTAAGCTCAGTGAGTATGATGTGAGATCCTGAACCAATATTCGTGTAAAAGCATTTCCCAATATCAGGATACGATTTTCGAANCTCAGTGAGTATGATGTGAGATCCTGAACCAATATTCGTGTAAAGGCATTTCCCAATATCAGGACACGATTTTCGAAAGCCTAAGACGGTTTCTGAATTGTTTTCTGAAAAATTAAAAACACCTCTCCACGCACAGTATCCTGTGTACCTATTAAAAACACATTGAAATTTTTGAAACAAAATACTCAAAAATTAATTACTTTAATTGATATTCACAAGCAAGCACAAACCTCAATTTGAAGTAAGGTAGAATGCTCTGACGAATTGATGAGAGGATCCCATCTGCTCCGACGAGCAAATCTCCTACTCTCTCGATTATTTCAGCAGTCTGAAGATCCTTAGCTCTAACTTTGACAGTTAATTTGTCTTCAGAAATACTGAAAGAGAGGTACTGGTGACCCCATAAAAATATTTCAGGTGGCAGAGTATTGTATATAAGGCCATGAAGATCAGCCCAATATGCATTCAGAAACTTAGCGCCTTCTTCTCTTCCTATTACCCAGCTGATCTTCTTTTCCCCATCTGTTGCTAGGTTCTGCAATTAAACACAAATTGAAATTTTATCTATTCAAAATATATAGTTTCCCAACGAGATTCCATTCTAAATTGTATTTTGTGCAGAACAAAATATACTTTTATCAAATCTTAACCATACACCATTGTATATACACAGTGTGCAACTAATATCTTTAAGAGATCAGTATAATTCAAAGTATACACGAGTCGCAGGAAAGTCGCTTTTGTTGGGAGAACTTGTGCCTCCCGGTTCGAGCGGGGACTTCTAGTATGGGTTGTGATACGGGCTTAAAGGTGTCTCCCACAGTTGGGGCCCTCCCCAGGATACCTCGCGGTTAAAACAAAAAAAAATAATTCAAAGCACTACTGGATTCTACTGGGAAAAAAGAAATTAAATATATTATATTATATACCTCAGTAACGGTGATAGGTAAAGTGTTGTTGTAAAGAAGTTCAGGTTCATGGAGCCATGACTGAACAATTTTCTGAGCCAATGGATCGAGTCCAAGGCCGGCACCGGTTGGGTTTTGGGTTGGGGGTCCACGAGTTTTCTCAATCACAACAACATCCCAGCCTGCTGAAACAAGTGCTTTTGCGCATGATTCCCCAGCAATGCTTCCTCCAACTACAATAGCTTTTGGCTTCTGCTTCTTCATATTCATCTCTCTTGTTTCCAAGTAAATATAACTGAAGAAATTATATTGTTGTATTCAGCACAATTTTTTTTTCTTTTGGCTTGGGGTGGTGGCTTTTTATATAAGAATCGTTATACATTTATTTATGCTGTTTAGCTAGCCTAGCTGTATGGATGGGTTATGGGTACCACTTGTTAAGCAAGCTGACCAAGATTACCAAAAGGAATGTCATCAACGGTCAAGTCAAGAACGGGTTTATCACTCCACACGACTTGTTCACGTCAAAGTTATTTGTCAAGGAATATCTCCGGCACGATTTTTGCACTTGAATGTCAATATCATGTAGGAATATTTCATTCTTATTTGATAAAGATATTGTGCAATAGTTGAGGAAGTATTCACTTATTCTCCTTTAATATTATTAAGCCTTTCAACGGCTACTTTGTCTTTATTTTGTATAAATAACTCTGAAAATTTCATTAAAAATACAGAACAAGAATTATATTCTTCATAGAATTTCTTTCAATGCATTGATTTTATCATTATCAAACTTGCACTTGTAAAAGATAATTAAATCAGTAAATTCTTAACTCGCTATTGGTTTTTTTATTTAAAAAAAAAACTTACCCTCTGTAAGTTTTAACAATTACTAAAGCCTCGCGTAACCTGTAATGAGTTTTTACTTCACAAATATTAAGACAATACTTTTAAAAACACAAAAAAATTAAATTATATAAGTCAAACTATAAATTTATAATAGGAGCTTAAAAATCTACATATAATACCCATTTCTAAATTTTATCAGTATAAATGAGAAATTAAAGTTTTAACATTAAAATAAATACACAAATATGTCAATCTAGTATAAAATATTTGTATTGAAGGTAAATCATCATCACTAAGATCAATGCCTTACTTCATCTTTTTAATCAATACATAAGTATTGTCAATAACATTCACAAGTAAATTTTAGACAATTAACTAATAAATAAATGCCTAAACTTTAGTAAGCAATCATTAAGTTCACAGCTATTAATTGTTTTTACGACAGCTGTAACTTAAAAGGTATAGTACTTCGATTCCAAACAGGACCTAGGTTATAAAGTTATGCCAAGTGGTGAACGAATGGTCCATATTATAAACTAAAACAAGATTAAATGTGAAAATTATTTGTTTTAATTAGTGTTATATTATTTTTGAGATATTTTAATATTTATTTAATAAGTAAAAATTTTATGAGCATAAATATAAAAGTATTGAGTTATTAGATATTTATTGATTGCAAAAAATAACTTAGTAATTATATATATATATAACTAATATTGTCAATACAAAAGTTAAGACGTAAATTAAAAAAGTGAAGCCAATGGTACCCTAATTGATGTAGCATAATTACATATTGGCATGTGTTAATATATTATTTATCATAATCATTTCACTACCACATAAAAATTTCTACAAGAGTCAATTTTAAACATATTTTACAGGATTCAAACTTTGTGGTATATTGACATATTATCTTGTGAGAAATTCTAGAGTATAATATAGGTGCTACATATATGATATGTAGCATATATGTATAGTTCAATTAAATATAACTATTAATTACATGATAATTTTTTAAAAATAAATACACATATAGCATATATGTATTAATTAAGTGTAGTACTTTTGGTATACCCTAGAATCTCTCCTAACTTGTTTTCTTTGTCCTCTTTGGTGGGCTATTGCCATTTAATTGACATCATTTATTCATCTATTCTAGAACTTGGACTCCCCATCTGTTCGAGTCTTATAGGATGTGCTTTTGAAAAATAACTAAGGAAGTCCCTTTCCAATTAGGTGATCTAAAACTAGGGCCAATTTAAAAGCATACAAACTTCAATGTATTAAATGACGAAACACACTACAATAAAGTGTGTGGTCTTTATTTAGTAATCACTAATCAGATCAAATTAAGGGAGAATCTAATCCATTTTTCCTCGTTTAATAGGGTAAAAAGTTATTCATTTAGGAAGAATGAAGTGGTGGGCCAAATTTCGTCTATTTATCTTCCTTTCACACCCTCATTTTGACTAGAAATTTGTTCTGGTAAGAAAATAGATGAGAAACTTGTGCACTCCTACCCTACCGGAATCAACAGATATATTCTTGAAATTTTTCTCTAGAGTAGTGACTTGGTTCGAGATGTTAAATTTTATTAAAATCCGAGTCAAATTAACAATAGTATAAAATTTTTTTGACAATAATATAAAAAAATGTTTATATGATTGCCGGCTCTTCTTGATTTATGAATTCAGAATGGGAAGTTTTCCCCTGTCTATAAATATATCTATGCGCGAGCGTCCCTTTGTGTCACACATACTGGTGTTTGAGAGGAAGAGAGAGACATGAGGGAGAGGATGCGGAAGCCAAAAGCTATAATAGTTGGGGGAAGCATAGCAGGGATATCATGCGCAAAAGCGCTTATTTTAGCAGGTTGGGATGTGGTGGTGATTGAGAAGACATGTGGACCTCTAACCGGAAACCCAACCGGCGCTGGAATCGCACTTCATCCATTGTCCCAGAAAATAGTTAAGTCATGGCTCCATCAACCTGATCTTCTTCACAACATCACCTTACCTCTCACCAATCTTACATAAATTGTGCCACATACTTTGCATAAATCTCAATCATTTCTTGTACTTAATAGCGTTTACTAACGAGCAGCAAAACATCCTCTTTCATATAAATTGTTTTTGGGAAAAACAAAGATGGATAAATCAATGACACAACACAAGGACAATGCCATCCAATCATGGCGGCATTTTTATAAGAAAATTAGAATTGAAATTTATGAAAGTTGGTTGTATTTCAATCAAGAGTTTATTTTTATTTTGTTGAAGTAGAAACACTGAATTAATTAAGACGCTTTCGTTATTACAGGAAGGAACACGAGTATCGCAGTTCTTTTACTCACAGTTGAGGTCAACCCTCCTATTTATAGGCAGGTATATTAGCATAATGGACAATCCAAGCTGTGTCCTTTGAAGCTTCCCCAAAGCTGTGAGAACACAAGAGAAGGTTTGTCTCTAGATAACTTAGTTGCATAAAAAAAATGATACTTTCTCTTGAAAATGATATAATTAAATTTAAATAAATTTTATGATAATATTATATTTACAATCCATTCCAGAGTACCAAGTGTATTAAGTTGCTAATTGTTGGTTTAAAAATATTTTGCAGCGAAAATATTTAGATCGCAATTCTCATACAATATATAAAATTACTATAATTTAGAAATCGTACCTTTACTTTTTTGCTGAAGTAATCTACGCTCCCAGATCAGGATCCGTTACCACCACTCCCGTTAGATCACGAACTGTCACCACCAATCTTTTTATATCACGATCCGTCACCAATGATCTTCCAAGTTATGACTCAAGTTTGATATGCACTTGATGTGTGGGCATCTTTATCACCACTAAAAGCAACTAGCAAGAGAAAATATTTCTCTCAAAATTAGTGAGAAAAACTCTTTTTCTCTGATCTATTTATTGTGGCTCCTCTCCCCTTTTTGAGAAAACAAGTCCCTATATATATATATATATATTTTTTTAATTCTCTTAAATCAAATTTGATTTAAATTAAAAAATAAAACTAAAAGTGGCATTACTTGCTATTGTTATAGGGGCCCATCTTGTAAAATAACACAAGACTCCTTACACACAAGCATATTAAATGGAGCCTCCCACTAAATAATATATTTATACTTTTAACCAAA
This sequence comes from Citrus medica, assembly GCA_002013955.2. NCBI lineage: Eukaryota > Viridiplantae > Streptophyta > Magnoliopsida > Sapindales > Rutaceae > Citrus > Citrus medica. The sequence continues at coordinate 16,283 of MKYO02007132.1, forward strand.
ATAGTTAGTTTGTATCTTGCTTATTAATCCAGTAGCGGCTCAGTCAATTAAATGAGCTAATCCGGGGATTATATGAGTACATACAATAGTGGCTACAATAATTAGGTATGTCATTAAACTAGCTCAATTACTTAATTTCAAATCTACTCCAGTAAAAAATTTGAACTGACCTCTATAATTGTATATTATCTAGGATAGCGTTCTCGAATAATAATTTGACCCATGCTACATTGATTTCTTTACTGCATAATCATTTGTACAACATTGTTAATTAAATCGACACCTCAACTGTCTAATTAATTTAATTACATTTTATTCCTTGACACTTACTGATTTTCTCTAATGATCATGTTCAACATACTAAATATGTTGACACAATCTGGCCAAAGAATTTTATGATCAAGTGTCGAAAACTCATCAAAAGATGTGTTGTACAAAATTCTATATTGTTAATCTATAACTTCAATATTTATAATTGCTCCTATCAAGATACTGAGTAATATTGACTACAAGTGTGTGTCATGTCAATTGGTAACTCAAATGGAATAATAATTACAATCATGAAATTATAACTAACTGAAGATTAAGATTATAGTAAAATCAATGCTTAATTATGAGATTTAATAAGTCTGACAATTATTACAAAGTTAATTAAATCTCATATGTGATCCAATTCAATGTAGTCTTACTACATCAATAAATTCATACATGATTAAGACGAGTCATTCAATGAATTTATTACAGTCTATACCTAAATAAAGTGCCTAACTTTATTTTTCAACTGCAAACTTAATTTATTTAATCATAAGATAACTTGTATTTATGTCTTCTGTGAATCCATATGGTGATCACGTAAATACATATAATATGATTAAATGGACTTTACTCAAAATATTAATGTAACTAAGATACTTGAATAAAATACCTCATTTATTATATTAATTAGAAAAATTATTTATTACAATTAAATAAACACATATGTTTTTAAAGAGCATATTTTTCCCAATAATCTCTCACTAGCTCTCAAACCATATTTGGCATCTCACGCATGCCAATGGATTATAAGTGCAAGTTAAAAGGTTTCCCAGGTATGGCCTTAGTAAAAGGATCTGCCAAGTTTTCTTGTGACGCAATCTGAGTAACTCCCACATCACCTCTTTGCACTATATCCCTTATAAGATGATACTTCCTCTCAATATGTTTTTATTTCTTGTGGTTCCAAATATGTTTTTGGCAGATCCTTTTGGAATATTCGTTGTATTTGGAATAACTTGTCAAAAACATATTTGGAATATTTATTGTATTCCTCTCAATATGTCAAATTTGAATATTTATTGTATTGAAACCACTAAGTATACAAGCAAATGATACAAGGTTAAAGTTTTATTCTTCCAATCTCGTATTAATTTGATACCAAAAATATAACTTGCCTCTCCAAGGTTTTTCATATCAAATTATTTTGTTAACCAACTCTTTATTGTAGTCAATACTCCTATATCGTTTCTAATAAAGAGAATATCATCTACATAAAGAACTAGGAAGGCTACAGATTTTCCCTGAATTTTCTTGTACACATATGGTTCATCAATATTCTGAATGAATCCAAACGATTTAATCGCTTGATCAAATCTGATGTTCCATGACCGGGATGCTTGCTTCAATCCATAAATGGATCTCTGCAACTTACATACCATGTGTTATTGGCCTTTTTGTATGAATCTATCTGGTTGCTATATGTAGATGTCTTCTTCAAGATGCCCGTTAAGAAAAGCAGCCTTGACATCAATTTACCAAATTTTATAATCTAGCACTGCAATAATGGAGAGTAAAATCCTAATGGATTTAAGCATAACAACCAGAGAAAATGTTTTCTCATAATTGATTCCCTCTTTCTAAGTAAACCATTTGACTACTAATCATGCTTTAAATGTTTTCACCCTTCCGTCTACTCCTCTTTTTCTCTTGTATATCCACTTACACCCTATATGTTTTACCTCATTTGGTGCCTCTACAAGTTCCTAGACTTTATTGGAATACATAGATTTCATTTCTTGATTCATGGTCTTTTTTTAAAGTTCAACATGTTTGTCTATTAGAGTTTCGTTGTAGTTAGTGGGATTTTGTACATGTTTATCTGAGATAGCCGTATATGTTTCTCCTAATAACATGTATCTAGCAGGTAACCTAGTTACCCTCCTACTATGACGGGATTCTAAAATTGATGGTTGTTCAGGGATAATTCTATGTTGATCAGCTAGTTATTGTTGTTCTTCACGTTCTATAACAGGTGTTGAAATCTGAGCATCAACTTGATCACCTGACAGTTCTTCAAGTATTACCTTACTTTTAGATTTGAAGTTATCCATATAGTCTTCCTCGAGGGAAGTGAAATATGTGTTTATGATCATTTTCCTATCTTGAGAACTATAAAATAAACCTCCCATTTTTCTTTTAGGATCCACAAACATATAAACCTCAGAACGTGAATCCATTTTATCTATCTTTGGTTTCAGCACATGTGCTGGTGATCTCCAAATACAAACATGCCGTAAACTTGGTTTGCCACCTGACCATAATTTTATTGGAGTTTTAGTCACTGACTTAGATGAAACTAAGTTCAAGAGGTAAACTGCAGTTTCCAATGCTAATCCCCAAAAAGAGATTGGTAATGACGAATAACTAAGCATATATCTCATCATATCCAAAAGAGTTCTATTTCTCCTTTTAGCTACCCCATTTTGTTGTGGTGTTCCCAGGGCAGTCAACTGAGATATAATCTTATTTTCAACTAGATACTCTCTGAAATCTCCTAAGAGAAATTCACCACTTCGATCAGATCGTAGTTTCTTTATGTTCTTATCTAATTGCTTTCTGTCTCAGCCCTATACTATTTGAATTTCTAAAGCGATGGAATCATAATGCATTTAGACAAACATAAATTAAATGAATATTCATCAATAAAATTCATAGAATACTCATAACCTCTTATAACATGTAAACTGATTAATCCATATACATTTGTATGCGCTAAGTCATCCAATATAATATTATGCTTTTGGCTCAAAAAGAGCATCCTTGTCATATTACTTTTCTAAATAAGATTTATAAAGTGACAATGATTAATCTTAATAGGCCAACAAGCCTATCATTAATCATTTTTTTAAAATTTTATTAGAGTTTATATGATTTAAGCATAAATATCATAGGTGATATTGGTTAGAAGAAACATTTCTTTTCTTAGATAAATGCATATACTCTTTATCATTATATCTTACTTTGAATAGATCAATGAACTTATATGATATAACTTGTCATTATAAAGAACCAAAATAAGTAATAAACAGAGGATAAAAAAATAACAGTGTACTCCTATTTATTAAAACAAGCTATCGAAATTAAATTCCTCTAATATTTAGAATAATAAAGACAAGTATCAAAACTAAAGTCTCGTAAAATTGATCTATCTTTTCAACTGATATCAACTAGCATGTCCTTAACTGCTGTTTGAAGCTTTGTTCACTTAATCTCTTAGTTTTCTGAAAACCAAATAAATGAATTATAAATAAGATTTGTTATCTCAAAATTCACTATTGTATGAATCAATAGAAATTTGAACTAATTAGAATGACCAAAAATTTCGTATACTTGATTTTAAAAATCTTATGACAATATTTCTTTCAGTGACCCTTCTGTCCACATTTATAACACTTGCATTTTGGCTTGCCATCTCTTTTAGTGGACAATTTTCTCATCCCAACTCTATCTTGATTATTCTTGTCTTTCAACTTAGACCTTCAAGAGAACCCTTTTTCAGGAAGTTTCCTACTATGATAAAAGTCTTCTATAGCATGTAGTTCGTGCATTAATTAACTAAGGTCATATCTTTATTGTTTAAGATATAACTGATCTTAAACTCTTTGAATGTATCAGGTAAAGATTCAATCACTATGTTAATCTTTGTTCTAGCATCGATTTGAACATCATGAATCTCTACTTCATTCAAATAGTCCATCATTTTGAGGACATGATCACGAACTCTTATGCCCTCTTCCATCTTAGTATCCATAATACGTTTTAATGCTGCTTCTCTAGCAAAATGAATATTCTGACCAAACATCTTATGAAGACTAGCCATTATTTCAGTGGTTGTTTCTATGCTCTGATGTTTGTTACGCAGTTCCATAGAAATCGAAGCCAATATATAGCGCATATCCATTTTGTTAGCTTTACACAGTTTCTCATAAGGCTCCCTCTGATTTCTATAATCGTATAACGTTGGTTCTAGAGGGAATGACTGAGTCAACACATATTTGCAGCCCTTAGCAGTGAGAATATTAAATAGATTGTGTTTTCAATCTAAGTACATTTCGCCAGTGAGTTCATTTTTAACAATGATAATGAATAATGAGTTGATGGAAGACATTTTCTGAAAAAATAAAATAGACATGCATAAATACTTTGAAACAAATAATGTTCACAATAAATAATCTAAAATGCAAAAAAAAACCATAAATGCATTTTATTTTATTGTAACGATAATTTAGTACTGCTTTGGGAAGCTCTCCATTGGGGAAGTCATGTCTACACTTACTAAACCCAAATATCCATTGGATTATTTACTTTCATATAGAGACATGATAAATAATTATCGTTATCCTTTTGGGCCTAAATTTATTAACAGAGCTTCATTGGGAAGGTTAATAACAAATTTTAGTGGAGTATATAACCATCGTTTCAATCTACGTATCTTCAATACCATGCCGCCACAGTTTGGGTGATCAACAGATTGAAAAATATTTCGACCTTATCTGTAAAGAAGTTCATCAAATAAAATGTCTAATATATATACCCTTCGTAGAGAGCATCACCGTATCATGAAGTCGAGGTATATATATAATTTTATTATTGAACTAATAATGGAGCCCGTGGGAAAAATTATCTTGAATTTTCCCTCTCCTACTCAATATTTTAAAGTTAGTTTTTCCAATATACAAATTATATCCTGTATTTTAATTGCATGCTTCCAACAATAATATTATCTAGATGAAATCTAATATTATTAAGCACATGCAAATGTCAAACAATATATTTTTAGATTCATAATCTATAGATGTCATGTATTATTATGCATAGAGTGGCACTTCCTATTCTATATGACATGTTATCATAGCATGTTATCAACCAAACATAGCATATAAATTAAAAGCAATTAAACAATCTCAATTCATGGTTTTCCTAAGGAAAAAATTGACTTAATCTACAAGCCTAATATCTATTGGGCTTTAACTCAACATCAATCTTCCTTTTTTCTCTTCCTTGTACTTGCTCTTGTACATAACTATTGCCTTGAGGGCTTTTAGGCTTTTAAAATTTATCTCTGGTTCAATTTTTAAATTTAAATTTGGACACCTTTCAAAAAACAAATTTCTATTGGCTCTTATTATTTTTAAATACCTGTTTTTTAAAAAAAATCCAGACCCAATTAGTTTAATAAAATAAACCCAAATTTATCTTTAAAAATTTTTGAGCCAAATAAATTTTATTATTGATCTACTAAATTTTTATTTTTATAACTCAATTTTGAAATCCCTTAAATGGGCTTGGGACCAATATAAATAAATCTGGACAAATAATAACAATTGGGCTTATCAAATTTATATTTATATTTTCCAATTCATAGTCAATAATGGGCTTGGATCCAATATAAATAAATTTGATTTTTTCTGCCCAAAACCCAAAATACTTAGGCTGAACTGTAAAATAGTAAAATTGTAGGGTGCCATGGGGTATAAACCCAAAACCCTAAATCACTTATTTTTCTTCCAGCCGCCACCAACGTAAAGAGTTGGACTTAAATGAAATAAAATTTCAAGCCTTGCCAGAAAACATAAATTAGTGAGACAATACGGTGTCTAATGAAAGAATTCAAAAGAAACCCTCCGTCCCTTCATGCTGTGCGCTGCCAATTCTAGAGAGGCTGTCGTTTCTTCTTCTCCTTGCCGCCATCAACTTTTCTTTGTTTTTTGGGTTCTTTACATTATTATGTAATAAAAATTAATATTTACAAGAACTCCTATACCATAGATGGCTTACAAAGAATCTAAGAAAAATGAATTAAAATAATCAAGAGAGAAACATGGTGAAAATTGACCACCTCTCTTGTTACAAATTCATAAAATTAATATAAAAAAATAACTAACCATGAATTGAGACAATATTTAATATGCTCAATAATTATATACATTCACGTAATGAAATAATATATAAAAATTAGTGCCACCAATTTTATACACATAATACAAGAGTTTGATTTCATACAGTAACTCTATATATTAATATGAGATCGCTCTGATACCAATTATTGGTTTTAAAATATTTTACAATGGAAATATTCACATCGCAATTCTCATACAATATATAAAATTACCATAATCTAAAATGCCAAACAAAAGACAATACTAAATATGATTCAATCCAATTTTATTTAACTAATCGTATCTGCTAAAAATCTATTCCATTCCAGCACACAAGGTGTATTGAGTATCTAACGACATATGGTATTTAGAAAGATGAGTGGTTAGAATTGACTTGTACATTCAATTACACTTTTGCAACTTTCTAAAGTTCAATTTTAATTACAATTCCCAGCTTTGTAAAATTCAATACACGACGAAACCGTTAAAAAACCATTATGTGTCCATTGAGAATGATGAACACCATAATCAATTCAATTGCAATTTTAGGAGAAAATATCTCTGGAAACATCCTACGATAAGTAAGGTTTGAAGAAGAAGAAGGCTTCTCAAGGAAGGTGAAGGCTGGGACACTCCCAAATTTGTAGCAATTGTAGAAATAACAGCGCATCGTTTAGTTGGCTTTAAATTACAAAAATAAATGTTAATCACACATATGTTATAATAAAAAACACTTAATTGGATCTTAAAAATTGAGCCGAATGATTTGAATCCAGAGTTTCCCAAACTTATGTATTAGCAAATATTCCATCTCGCCAGCCTGAAAAAACGAACTGAAGAATTTATTTTGAATAGAAAGGTTTCATCATGAACATCGTGGGATGAAGGGCCTTTAACTTACCTACGACGCAAAGTCCATATTGCCTCCTTGAAAAGTTAATTTCAATTAAGAAAGAGAATTTTTAAATAATTTATCTTTGTACTAATCATTAAAAACATGAGAAAGTAGATTTGGAAATTCGGGTTTTTATAGAATTTGATTTTGTAAAGCATAA
>MKYO02007143.1:8009-23529 GCA_002013955.2 Citrus medica
TAAATAATATCATATTTATTAAAAATAATAATTATATCATATTTATTTTATTAAATTTAATAAAATAAAAATAAATAAATATTATATTTAAATTAATAATATTAAACATTAATTTTAATAAATATTAATTATTTATTTAATTAATAATAATAAATATTTTATTCTAAAAAAATATTAATTTTGTACTATATTATCAATAATAATATTTCATTTGTGTTGCTATTATTAATAATTTTTATTCACATAATTTAAATTAAAATTAATAAAAAATTATGATTTACATAATTAAGAATATTAGTAATTATTATTAATTTATAAATATAATAAAATATTTATTTTATTTTCTAAATATATTTTTTATTAATTTTTTAATTACAAATTATAATTCTGTACATAAGGATAAAATTATAATTTAAAATAATTTACTCTCAATCTAAGACAAAGTAAACAAATAATTAGGATTCTGATTGACAATTCATACTTTTATTTAGTCTAAGTAAACACCATACTCCCACTTCCACTCCACACTCCTAATTCAAAGATTTTCACACCTCAGAATTCCCACTCCAATTCAAAAAGTAAACGCAGCATAAATATTTCTTATCAAGTCTTAGCTCATTGCTTGTATCCACTGGTTCTACACCATCACCTAACTCCGAACCCGATTTGTTCAAATATGACCCGTTTTGTCCAACCAGATTGTTTTAGAACTGATGTGACCTAAGACTGGTTGTTGCTGAAGCATTTGCTTTGGACTGTAATTGTTCCGGATTGACTTTCTCTCTGCTTCGATTCTGCTTTTCCCTTTCAGCTTGTGTAATTGCTCTCATCCATCCACCATAAGTGAAATCCTCATTTTGTTGTCCTTTGTAATTCAGGCATTCTCGATATTGATGACCAATATGCGCACACCTGAAACAAATCAAGTCTTAGCTCATTGCTTGTATCCACTGGTTCTACACCATCACCTAACTCCGAACCCGATTTGTTCAAATAAGACCCGTTTTGTCCAACCAGATTGTTTTAGAACTGATGTGACCTAAGACTGGTTGTTGCTGAAGCATTTGCTTTGGACTGTAATTGTTCCCGATTGACTTTCTCTCTGCTTCGATTCTGCTTTACCCTTTCAGCTTGTGTAATTGCTCTCATCCATCCACCATAAGTGAAATCCTCATTTTGTTGTCCTTTGTAATTCAGGCATTCTCGATATTGATGACCAATATGCGCACACCTGAAGCAAAAATCCGATAGCTTTTCAGAAAGAATTGGCATTGGAATTTTGTCCTCTTCTTGTTGCAAGAACACAATCTTTTTTAATGGTTGTGCAATATCAATAGAGATTCTAACTCAAGCAAAATGTCCTATACATTCCCTGGCTTCGTCTGTATCTATTTCCTTGACCGCACTAATCTTTTCTCCCAACTTTTAAATTGCCTCCTTGTTCATGCACATTATGGGTATCTTATGAATCTACCCAAAATGTTGCATGTGTAAAGGATTGATTTTTAATATCTCCAATCCCAGTTGGTTGAGTCAAAACTATCAGTGCTATGTCAAAATGCCACGGCCCTCCCATAAGCACCCCTTTCTTTTCTTCTCCCCATGAATGTTACAATGTCTGCCTCTTCTTCTTTTAAAACGATTGTCTGACACTTGCGAATTAATTCCTCAATATCCATAGTTTACTGCGAATTAATTCCTCAGTATCCATAGTTTACAGTGTTTCCAGTAATAAATTGTCTCACCAACCTACTAGGATCCATAAATAAATGCAATAAGTAGGAATTATCTGCCCAAATTTCATCGAGAAACTGTAACGAAAATTGTAAGGAAGCACCCAACTAAACTTTGCTTCACGAAACTAAAGTGGCCACTTGTATTTGGGGAGAATGAGAGTAGTATTTCTGTGAATTGACAAAATGATTCCGAAATCTGATTATTTTTTTGAAATGATCACATAAAATCTTTAGGATTATCCTTCAGCAAAAGTGACCAAATTTTGTTTCATTTAGGCTTTCAAAAAAAAAATCTGTAAGGTCATTTATAAAAACAAGGGTAAATTAGCCCTGGCTGACAGATTTTTTGACAAACTTCAAAGAGGTGAAGTATTTTTTTAAAATAGGCAAGCAGGTGACAATTCGTTAACTTTTTCGTTAACTTTAACAGGAACAATAAATTAATTACAAAATAACAGTTTTGCCCCTAGAGTTAATTGTAAATGACGTTTTTGCCCCTATAATAGCCACAAAATGACATTTCTATCCCTAAAATTAGTTACAAAATATTTTTTTGCGCATACTCAATTATTTTTTATTTTTTAAATAGAAAAAATTATTAAAAAAATTACATCTAAGTGTAATTAATGGGCTTTTTTTTAAATCATACAATTGTTTTTTCAAAAATTCTTGTTGAATCAAACAAAAAATTGTTTTATAAATTGTAACGGCAAAGTTTGATTCAACAAGAAATTTTTAAAAAAAATTGTATAATTTAACCAGAAAAAGCCCGTTAATTGTATTAGATGTAATTTTTTTATAATTTTTTCTATTTAAAAAATAAAAAATAATTGAGTCTGCACAAAAATATATTTTGTAACTAATTTTAGAGATAAAAATGTCATTTTGTGGCTATTATAGGGGCAGAAATATCATTTTGTAATTAATTCTAGGACCAAAAATATTATTTTATAATTAATTTATTGTTTATATTAAAGTTAACGGATTGTCACATGCACTCCTATTTTTTAAAAATGTTTTACCTTTTTTAAGTTTGTCAAAAAATCAGCCAGCCCCGAAAACAATCGGTCATTATGACCAAGTAGTCAAACCACAAGAGTTATCTCATTGTGACCATATTTATTCAAACAATAATAATCACGGGCTGCGACAACCTCTCCTTGACAGGAGAAATGCAACCAACCAGATCAGGACCATGACTACTTGATTTCTGTTGTACATGACCATTGATGCGACTCTTCAAAAATCAGCAAAGAATGAAATAAATCCTGAATTCTTCTTAATCTCTTCTTCGACCTCTGCAAACTTGAACGCCAACAATCTTTTCATAAATCAAAAATTCTAAACCAAATTCTGTTAGCATCATATACCACTCCCAGGCTTCAATGTTTCCAAATTTTCCATCACTTCTCATTGTTCTCATAGCTTTTTTCTTCTGCTTTCAAACTTCAGAAAGCCAAAACCTCTTGCCTAGGGGCTCTTCTCTATCTGTTGAAGATAATACAGGCCTGTTGACTTCCCCAGACAAAACATTCAGTTGTGGCTTCTATGGCCTCCGTGGAAATGCTTATTTGTTCTCAATCTGGTTCACGCACTCTGGAGACAGAACTGTTGTTTGGACAGCTAACCGTGACAGACCAGTCAACGGCCAGGGCTCCAGAGCTTCTCTGCGGAGAAATGGCGCCATGGTCTTAACTGATGTTGATGGCACAGTCATTTGGATGACTAACACAACCTTTACTGGTGCTGATAGAGCAGAGCTTCTGGATACTGGAAATCTTGTTCTCAAGGACAGACACGGTAAAATCCTATGGCAAAGCTTTGATTTTCCTACTGATACACTCCTTCCTAATCAAGTATTTAGAAAGAGCACTAAGCTGATTTCTGGAGTAGGAAATGGAACTTATGCGTCGGGGTATTTTAGTTTATATTTTGATAATGATAATGTATTGAGGTTGATGTATGATGGGCCTGAAATTTCAAGTGTGTACTGGCCAGATCCTGATCTTAATGTGTTCCAAAATGGAAGAACAAATTATAACAGTAGCAGAATAGCTGTTTTAGATGATTTTGGCAGTTTCTCATCAAGTGATGAGTTCAAATTCAGTGCTACAGACATGGGTTTCGGGATCAAAAGAAGGTTGACAATGGATTATGATGGAAACCTCAGGCTTTATAGTCTTAACAATGTGACAGGATTATGGATGATTTCTTGGCAAGCTCTTATGCGGCCCTGTAAAGTGCATGGTGTCTGTGGTAAAAATGGGATTTGCACTTATACGCCAGAGCCAAAGTGCTCATGTCCACCCGGGTATGAGGCAACTGAGCCGGGTGATTGGAGCAAAGGTTGCAAGCCTAAGTTTAATAGAACTTCTTCATCAAGCTTGACAGACGTGAAATTCGTCAAGGTTCCAAAAGTAGATTTCTATGGTTTTGACCTCAACTTCAGTGAACATGTATCAAAAGAGGCTTGTTTGAAATTGTGCTTGGATGACTTTCGGTGTTCAGGATTTAGCTATAGGCTGACAGGTGAAAGGGTTTGTTTTACAAAAAGTGAGCTGTTTAATGGCTACAAGGCTCCAAATTTTCCAGGAGACATGTATCTAAAATTGCCAGTGACAGTGGAGGCATTAGAACCAGCTATTTTAAATGGCACCAATCCTGCATGCCAGTCGAATAAATCTGATATATTGGTTGGATCTCCATCGATGTATTACAGAAATACTAAGAGAGTGAAATGGAGTTATTTTTACTGGTTTGCACTGGCAATTGGTGCAATAGAAGTCCTCTTCATTGTTTCAGGTTGGTGGCTGCTCTTTAGAAGACAAGGTATACCATCCTCTCTGGAAGACGGATATCGAGCATTATCAAGTCAATTCAGGAGATTTAGTTATGCTGAACTCAAAAAAGCAACAAACAGTTTCAAGGAAGAGCTTGGCAAAGGGGGCTCGGGGGCTGTGTATAAGGGCGTTTTGACCGATGAAAGGGCAGTGGCTGTGAAGAGACTAGGAGATTTACATCAAGGAGAAGAAGTGTTTTGGGCAGAAGTGAGTACAATTGGAAAAATCTATCACATGAACCTGGTGAGAATGTGGGGATTCTGTACAGAAGGCATGCACAGACTCTTAGTTTATGAGTATGTTGAAAACCAATCGCTGGACAAGCATCTATTCTCTTCAAATTTTCTTGGATGGAAAGAGAGGTTTAAAGTTGCCTTGGGGACGGCTAAGGGTCTAGCTTATCTTCACCATGAGTGTCTGGAATGGGTTATCCACTGTGACGTGAAGCCTGAAAATATACTTCTGGATAGCGAATTTGAGCCTAAGATTGCTGACTTTGGTCTAGCCAAGTTGTCTCAGAGGGGCAGCAATAGTTCTCAATTCTCACGAATTCGAGGAACAAAAGGTTACATGGCTCCAGAGTGGGCTTCAAATCTTCCCATCACTTCCAAAGTCGATGTCTTTAGTTATGGAGTTGTGATACTTGAAATGTTAAAAGGAATTCGGCTTTCAAACTGGGTTGTAGAAGATAGTGAAGGGCAAGAAGCAGAGCTGACAGGGTTCATCAGGGAAGTGAAAGAGAAAATTCTATGTGGAGAGGAAGCACGGATAGAGGAAATAGTGGATCCAAGATTGAAAGGACACTTTAACAAGAACCAGGCTGCAACGTTGTTTCGAATTGGGATATCTTGTGTGGATGAAGATCGAAACAAAAGACCAACAATGGATTCAGTTGTCCAGACTCTGTTAGGATGTGAAGCTGAATCTGAAGTCCCAGTACAAACAATCCCTGATTGCGTCTAAGTATTTTTTTTTTTTTTTCTAGCTATATATTCCGTATTTTCTGTGCTCTCACGACTAGGACACATTGTTTATTACGTAAAATCAACCGATGGTATTTGCACGCATAATGTATGAATTAATAAGAGAATAAATAGTATGAGACTTCACTAGCATTCCTGATTCAAACATTTTTTTTTGGTGGGGTATTGGATGATGAAATGTCATCAACTGAAGAGATACATGTAGTTAATTGCCAAGTCCTCTTCCGCAGGCAATTTGTCTTTCTGAATACACTATAGATATGCAGCAAAACCCTGGAACTGTTGTCCATTGAATTTTTGAAATCCAAAAAAGAAGAGAAAATTTGTAGCAGAGTAACAAAATACAGAGGCAAAGGCAAATTGATCTTCTAAAAAAATCTGCTTGCTTGTTGCTTGGTTTCGAAGGGGCCGGATTTCACCATTCACTGTCAACAGGGAGAGGTCATTGCAAAAATCTATTGTTGAAGATTTAAACAGTTCTTTCATAAATTAGTTGGTTAATAGATTTCGATCAATCACCAATTTATCAATTCAAATTATAGATAAACTGAAGCCTCCAAATCTGAATAGAGAGACATGTGGCACTAATAAGAATGCGAAGCTGAATCTGAATTCCACATGACAAACAATCACTGATTGCATCTAAGCTCTGAGCTTATTTTTTGTGCTTTCATTACTTGAACAGTTTAAATTGTAAAATCAACTCATGGCATTTCCACATGTGATATTTGAATTACTAGCAGAATGCTTAGTATGTGCCTTCACTACTCAAAGTATTTATTCCTCGTCTAATTGTTTGATTGGTGTCCAAATTTTCGAATACTTGCACAAGAACAGCAACCGCTGGTCTCATTTTCGACATTTGTTATACCCTTTCAGAACAATTTAAAAGGCCTTGTTTGACAGACCGTAGCAATTTGTATCTAAAAGGCAGTCAATCACAATAACGAGCTCACAGAGCTAATGGGATCTCATCATTAGCTTGGTTTCTCTATTAAATTAGAAGGAACAAAGTTCATTTTGTTGCATGACAGAAACCGTATAGCTACTTAGACTTCAATGATCAACATTAGGTAAAAGATTGATGTTGATCCTTATTCTTGGGAAATTTATATCTATTTTATAGATGTAGGCTAATTATTAAAAACCTAATTAATTAAACTAAATTATTTTTCTGGAAATAATTTTCACATAGTTCAAAGAACAATCCCACCCCAGATATTAAGTAATTCACTGAGTATAAGAAGATTACAATCTATTAGTTTCTTGCATAATTTCAAATTCCCTCTTACTGTTACCACAACTTTAGTTGAATCTACTATACTACTTAATTAGCACCACTCGTCTTTTATCTACAACCTTAATGTGAAATCCACTCTTCTCCAAATAGACCAATCAATAAATGATGTCTAATAGTAGACTAAGATGAATACAAAACATGAAAATAAAAATTCCATGAATAGTTTTGACAAGTACAGTTCAAGCAATACTATTTAGTGATACTATTCACCCAATACTGTTCATGCTCGCCAAAATTTTATTTCTCAGCTTGTGGCGGACTAATATTCAATGTGTAGAATACATCCTTTTTTATATAGAAAATGGTGATACCAATAATCATAATAGAGTACGNTTTATTTGACATTCAAATTTAATAAGGATACAAATGTAAAAGTACATATTTTCAGCTTTTTAAGTTGAAAAAAACAACAACTTAATACTTATTTTTCGAGATTCAGACGAAAAAACAAACATATTATTCAGATTCAGACATTCAGACCTATTCAGAATTCAGACTAATTCAGGTATATTCAGATTTCAGACAAAAAAACAAACGCCACCTACATATTGCTTTTCAATTCTATTTTACTTTCAAAATAAAATCCGTGTCCTAAATAATCATCCTAAAATAAAATCCCTATATCCTAAAAAAATAACTAAACTAAGAAGTCTCCTAATTAACGTAGACTTCAATTAGAAAATTACAATTCAAAAGGTACAAATCCTAAATGTTACAAGATGTCAACTTATAAAAGACTACAAGTCTTTCCCTTTGGTATCCTTGTGTTAAAAAGTTTTAACGAACATAGTTTTTAAAGCATATCATGGCGTTGGAGCAAAAATCTACACATAAATAAATTAAAGAACTAACCAAAACATAAACACTAGAGCACTTTAGTCCAAAATAAATAAACATGGCATGAATAAAAATTTACTATGTTTCAAGAAAACAAATTCGGTATTCTTCCTGAATCAAGTAATTCTCTTTTAAAAACAAATGATTCCCCCTAAGGAATTACTACTCCTCCTTTTCTTTGCAAAAGAATCCAAAGGATAATTAAACAAAATAGCCTAAGTTTTAATGAGTAATGAATATACATGTCTGACTAAAATTAATGCTCAAATAATGATGATCATGCAAGAATATGCAAAACAAATGTTTTATATGTGAAATGCCTAAAACAAACTTTTAGTGCAATTAATGATACTTTTCTTTTACATATTAATCAACAGAATTAGACTTTAATCACTCATAACTAATTAAAGATTAGAGAAATTTAAACTTTTGTGTGTATATGAAAAGTAAATCATCCAAAACTCATTATCAAGTCTCTCAATATCAACAACTTTAGTATAAAAAAAATAGAATGAACAAATAAAATTAACCTTGTGATCTTGATCTCGAATTAAAACTTATTGAAACAAGTAGGTAGTGTCTTTCTTTTTTTTCTCCTCTTTTGGGTTTGCTTTTGCTTTTGCCTTTTTTTCATATTATTTTTTTTTCATACCACCTCTTAAGGTAACCTTTGTTTTCATGGTAGATTATCATATATCATATTTTCTGATATCAGACTTAGATTCTTTTTTTTTCTGAACCACGAGATGGTCCTGAGTGGGTCCCAACTGTGGGAGGCACCTTTAACCTCGTACCATAACCCAGACTAATCCCCGCTCGCACCGGGTCGACCCATAAGGGGTAAAGTGCTGGCCAAAGTGGTGACTTCATACAAGAGCGGGGCTTAAACTCCCGACCTCTCTTAAGGAGTGAGAGTGCCGAACTACTCACACCAACCAACTTTGGTTTCAGACTTAGATTCTCATACAAGCATGTGCAAATAATGCAATAAATATGTCGTAAGATGCAATCTAACCTACTAAATGTACTGCAATGCACGACCAGGGCCGGCTTTAGAGTGTTTGGGGCCTTAGGTGAAATTTTTTTATGAGACCTCTATTTGTTTTGTAATTTCAATGCTCAGAGAAATTAAAAAAAAGACTCAAAATTTATTTCATTTGTAATTCTTGAATTTTAAAAATAAAACCTAAAAAAAAGTTAAGAAGATATTTTTTTTATTCCATTAAAACTATTACAAAATAAACAATCAAATAAATACGAATAATATTATTTTCAAATAGGAAATTTAGAATGATAGAACATAAAAAGTTGAGATGATGAATTAATGATTAGATAATAGAAATGGACTTTGTATTTCTATAAATTGATTTTTTTAAATGAACCAATGAATATAATATTTTTCTTTCTAGAGAAGTGAGGAAGAAATTTTTTCATTTACTGATTTTTGAGATTACAAAGTTTTTAATGGAAATTAAAAGAAATGCTAAAAGTCAAATATTCTAACATTAAATAATTAATTTTTTTGAGGAAATTGAAAAGATAACTAATTTAATTTTTTTTGAAAGACTAATAATGAATGAATTAATGATTAAATAATATTATTAGTTATATCTATTTAACATTACTGTTATCAAATATAGATTTTTCATAAAAAATAATTCTTAACTGTATGATAATTAATAATTAGAGAGATGTTAATAAGCTTTTTGATTTCCTAAAATACGTAATTTAAAAAAATGAGAATTATTTTTAAAAATTCAAAAAATGAGACCTTCACAAAATATGGGGCCTTAGGCGACCGCCTTATTCGCCTATACCTAAAGCCACCTCTGTGCCCGACTACACAACATAAATATCTAAAAAGGTTTTCTTTAGAAATCTTTTAAATTCATTCGGAATAACTGATGGTTGCTGCTTGCATGTGTATCATACGTGCTTAGTTTAGATGCTCTTAGTCTTGTGGAAAGCGTTGTGGATCGTAATTTTGGTGATGTCTCTTGAAAGCTCAATTCTGATCTTTGATATCATTTCTTTTTCCTGAATAGATTAAGGCAGGTAAGCATCTAGAATATCCAGCTTGTGATTCTTGCAATTTTGGAAGCAAGCATTAAATATTTGCCATAAGCAGGCTGCCTGGCTATGGATGGAAGTCCAAGCGGAGAGAGTACTGGATTGAGGAGTTCCAGGAACAAGCCGGGTACACCTGATACAGAAGATTGTCCTGGTGTTAACGCTCAAGGGCTGGAGGATATGTCCTCTCAGATTGAGAGGTAATTTCACGGGAATTTGAGCCTGCTAAGACATTTGTGAAGGTCATTGAACCTGGTATTGCCTTGGTTATTTGACAATTTTAAATGGATTGAAAACTATCTCATTCTCTCATTAGCATTGCTCCATGATTAATAATAGCCTGTAAGATCAATTGACTCCTATTCTCTGATAACAAATATTTTTTTTAAGCCAGCAGCGAGTGATAATCTTCATAATAGTAAATTATATGTCATTATCTTTTCTGAGGTCTCATGCAGACGAAAATACTTAAGTCATAAACAAAGAGGATGATAGATTGTTAATGCACAGCTGATGCAAGATCAGATTCAATTGGACTCCAGGATGATTGGTAGATCAACAATCAATCAAGAGCCATCTCAAACTAATAAGATTAAACAAAGAAACAAGATCAAACACAACAATGAAAGAAAACCAGAAAATATGAACACTCAAGAACAGAGCACAAACACCAGAATTGACGATCAAGAAGAGAGGCTTACACTTTCTTTATTAGAGAACTTAACTCAAATTTACAGAGACATTACATGGTACAAAACAAGCTAAGACTTTTCCGTAAATCTTAGTATTCGACAAGATACAAGGCCTTAAATACTACCTAATACTCAGGTTACAAAACCCAAAAATGTCAACTTAAGCTAACCAATTCTCTTATCCCGCTAAAACGTACAAGTCAAATATTAAGCAAATATATCCCTTAGATTTTACAAAAGAACCCTCAGAGTTCACAAATTCATCATTTACCCCCCAAAAGTACAATGTTAAATTAAAAAATAATAATCTTTATTATTGGAGGTTCCTATTATTTGTGTATGATAACGGTTTAAGAATCAATTAGGCTCCGAATCTACATTGATATTTGTTTACACTTAATTTTTATTTAGATTTGATTTACACTTAGTTTGGGTGCTTTAGCAAGTGTCACCGAATTTGGCTAAAACTTGATTTCAACAAATAAATTTATATTTTAAGGTAATGGAGCTAAATGAGTGATTTTTTTCGAGATGTGTTATGGTTCTTATGATTTGTAGTGAGTTGAGGGGAGGTAGCCTAGTTGCTTTGCATTAAAAACTGGATGAAACAATGTTTGGATCTTGAAATCATGAAATAACCTACAAAATAGAGATAATAGAGGTTAGAGGTAAGACCAATAATGTTAATGACCACACTTTGATGCTCAATTCAGGTTTCTTGGTGATTTAACAGATGTTAAGAGTTTATGAACCTTAGAACCACAACAACGGCAAATATTAAAAGGTTGAAGATGAAGTTTGAGAGAGCAAGAGAGAGATGTCGGATCTCGTTAAAAATTGAATCTGTTGAGCTTAACAGGAGTGTATCTGACAGTCCTTTTCATCATTTTAAGCACCTTGACAAATTTTTATTGATTCTACCCTCCTCACGTAGGAATATCCTCGTCACTTCTCTTGAATGACAGTTGCTGGCGCTATCAGCAAGCTCAAAGGCCAAACTGCAAGTGGCGTTTGTTATTTGAATCTTTATAATGTTGTGCTTATTGCTTGGATAGATTGGTTAGTTCGATGAAGCGGATTTAAGATAGCTGACATGTCTCTATTTAGTTGCTTACCTTTTAGATGAGTTGTGGAATGATAAATTATGAATTCTTCCACCAATTGCGCTCCATCCGTCAAGTGCCTGGTTCCATGGTGATTGCTCTGCGACTGAAAGTCATAATCAAACAGAAACATCAATTGCAAGTGGAAAATACAAAATGGGTTATTGTCCATATAATCAATTCCACACAAGGTCGTCTATTTTTTTGAGCGTTGAGGAAATTGAGGTGGAATGTACGGCCTGCTTCGAGAAGTCGTCTATCAAGTCCCCTTTTGTGACACGACCCGCCCCGACCAACCTGTCAGATTTGAGGCGAATCGTGTGGATTAATAACAAAAAATTATAACACAAACTTAATTCATGAAAATATGTATATAATATGACATTTCTTATAAACACATAAAAACCTCTGTGCCTTTTCTGAAACCATATATAAATTCAAAACTTGCATAACTCATGTCTCATTATACATACTGACATTACAAGTATATTTACATATAAAACATAAGCAACATAAACGTGCTCAAAATGCAAGACATGCAGCAATGCGTCTCGTGGCCCAACCTCAATTCATTAGAACTAATCTGCACGAAATCCTACGGAATCCTGAGAGGAAAGGGGTAAATAGGAAAATAATGAGCTTGCGGCTCAGTGAGTGGATGTAATTATATATATTAAAATAATAATAATAATAATGATAATAATATAGTGTACTAGTGCTTGTGCATAATTATGTGACATAACTCCACATTAAATATCATACATCACAAACTGCACCAAATAGTACCCAAGGGAAATAACTCTCAATACTCGCCAAGATCATCATCACACGAGTAGAGCGGGGGAAAACCTCTCAATAGCCGACGTAATTAAACTATCCCGCACGGGTAGAGTACCTAACTCTCAATACGCATGCACAGAGCCTATGGAGAATTGTACACATATGGTGACTAGCAATCTCATCTCACGACTCAATCAAACATATAATATGTGTACATATAATCATAACATGATATTAAATCACAATATCAAACGTAAATGCTTCACGGAATACATAATAGTAATAATAGTATACACTCACAGATCTTGTTTCACTCTAAGGTTCGTTGGTGCTCTTGTAAGTTCATGGATTCTCGAGTCCCTCCTAAAATACAGGGCTAAAAAATTAGCTGTTAGAACTTATATTAAAACTTATACGTATCATTCAAACTGTAACATAATTGCTCAAATTTCATAAATCTATTACCCACTGATCCAATGGATATAATTCTAACTATCCAATTCTATTTTTTGTAACTTTTCTTTTCAATTTCTCTCTTCCCCACTCTCGGCTTCTTCCTTTTCCTCCTTTCTTTTCTTTTCTTCTTTTCTTTTTCTTTTCTTTTTCTTCTCTTTTCTCTCAGTTTCTCTTTTTTTTCTTCTCTCAACCTTGGTTTGTTTTTGCTCTATTTTGATCTCGGTTACAATTGAATCTATTAACAATCAGGTCTCGATTTATATAAACATAATCACCGCCTCAAGCAAATGGGAGGAACATGCATGTGCCAAGCAAAGAGGTGAAGCAGGCAGCTTGTATTGCGTGCAATGGGCAGGTGGCCACTTATTTTCCTAAACACGTTTGGCTTTTTTTTTTTTTTCCAAGAGGTGCATGACATTTTAGGACGAAAATTGGGTAACATTTTCACACCACTATTTTTATGAGCTATCTTTCAAACTTTGCTTTACGAAACAAAAGTGCCCATTGCATTTGGGGAAAGTGACAACGACACTTCCATGAGTTGGGTAAAATGTTTGCAGAGTTATCTTTTTTAAAAAAAAATGATCACATTTGGATGATTTTACCATTTAACAACAGTGTCCAAATCATGCATTATTAGGTAAATCTAAATTATCACCAAAAAAAAAAATCTCTATGATCATTTTTAAAAAAACTAGAGATCTCTAAAACCATTTCGTGAAACCAGGGGTATTGTCACTTTTCCCATGGACTTCACTAATGAAAAATCTACAAAGATTAGCATACATTCTGAATCCCTTAGACTCTTCTCTTCTCTGAAAACTTGAACATCAACAAGCTTCTAACGAATCAAAATTCTAAAGCAAAATCCGTAAGCATGATATCCTACTCCCAGACTTCAATGTTTCCAAATTTTCCTTCGTTTCTCATTGTTCTCGTATCTTTCTTCTTGTGTTTTCAAACTTCAGAAAGCCAAAAGTTCTTGCCTAGGGACTCTTCTCTATCTGTTGACGACAAATCAGACGTGTTAACGACAAAACATTCACTTGTGGATTTTATAGTCCCTATTGAGATGTAATTAGTAATCTAGCATATTGAGTAAGAAGTTTGAAGGGTTCTGTGGTTTGTTTTCTGCATGAATTAAAGAGTAGCATTTATGCGTGCAATATGGCTCGGGAAATCTAAAGCATGATTAATGTAATCTCTAGAGTTTGCTAATGCTTATAAATATGAACTCTAGTTGTACTAAAAAATAATAGAGGAGAATTAAGTAAGGAATCAAAAGTTTTTCAACAACAAACTCTGTTCTTAAATAAAATTTATTCTACACTTTTGCTTGCACACAACAAATTTGGTATTAGAGCTTTTCCAAAACACCCTCTAAATGGCATCAAATAACTTGCCCACATTATTTTCATATACTCCCAGTCAAGTTCTAATATTTTGAAGGAGTACATTTTGAATATTGGAGTAGTCAAATGGAAACTTTTTTTTTTCCAAAATTTATGAGATATTGTTGAAGATGGATATACTGAACCACCAGAATCCGGGAGTTCTTAAGATTGGACTTAAGCACATCAACAACAGTACAAAGAAAACATACAGAGAAATGTCACAACACTTTTGATATATCCACCAAGATGTTAGTAAGCCAATTTTTCCCAGAATATTTAATGTCAAAAAGGCTAAAATGCTTGGGAAATTCTGAAAGAAGAATTTCAATGTTCTGAAAAGGTAGTCACCATCAAGTTGCAGACTTTGTGGAAAGAGTTTGATAATTTATCAACAAAAGATTGTGAAGGAGGTCAAGATTTTTGTAGCAGAGTAACTGAGATTGCGTTAACACCTCAGCCCGAACTCTGAGAGTAAATCTAACTGCAACTCACATGTAGACTTAAATAACTCTTTACAATCGATAATAATTCAAGCTTCAATTATAAAAGACAATGGAATAATTTAAGAATTTGGCTAATTTGGCCAAATCATCTACCATCCTCAATTGAAGTCCTTCTTCTCACTCATCACGAATGGGCCCTGACTTTTAGAAACTGAATCACAATAAATTATAATGAGTACAAAACTCAATAAGTAAACTAGTTTTTCTTATACTAAAATACATACATACTTATACATAATGCAAATGGATGACATACCATGATCTTTTCAAAATACTTTAAACAAATTCATAAAAATATATTTATGTCGTTTTCAAACTTTCCCATTTTCTTTCAACAAAATACATATCCTGCAATGTGGCACTTTGCACCATGCGTGACACTTCGCGGCACGTCGGCTCACGAGGGGTGGCTTCACATTTTCTTTCAATAAAATACATATCCTGCAATGTGGCACTTTGCACCATGCGTGGCACTTTGCGGCACGTCGGCTCTCGAGAGGTAGCCCCCGCACAATCTCAAGAGGTGGCCCCCACGCAACTTCAAGAGGTGGCCCCTAATACAAAATCTCATAAATTAGAAATTTTATTTGTTAAAATCTACTTTCTCAATCATAGAAAACTTAATGCATTTTCATGCTTATGCCAATGAAATTTCACACATACATATGCCCATATACATAATCACACTCAATACATAATAATACATCACATAAGCACATGGGCAGAGACATATAAATTCATATTCGTACATATCAAAACTAGGCTTTTCAAACAAGTCAAATATATATATATATATATATATATATATATATATATATATATATAT
>MKYO02007165.1:9228-23491 GCA_002013955.2 Citrus medica
TTGCTAGAAAAAAAGAAAAGCAAGAATCAGTAATTATCACTCACTGACGTTTTCATGATCCATGTGTCGAAGCAACTTGATCTCACGAAGCGTCCTCTTTGCATCAATTTTGTTATCGAATGCATTAGCTATCTTTTTTATCGCCACGTGCTCATTCGTCTCCGAGTTTAGTGCCGAACTAAGAAACAGCCAAAATTGTTATCAGTAAATTTCTTGTATAAACCGAAAAGAGAAGTCGACAAACTAGAGGTGGATGTGGATAAAAACTATTCACACACCCCTCGACATACAAAAGCATTTCTAATAAATGCCTCTGGGACTGGCAGGTATGCTTTTATCAATCACCGTACACAAATTAGATTTGATCTCCTTTTTCCTTCAGAAGAAATGCTCTGTCACTTACTAAAGGGAAAATATATTAATCACTTATTGCAAATGATTAACAACGAAAAGAAGCTAACAGGACATAGCTAATAAGTTTTTATCCTGTTCCTGCAAAATTCCAATTCAGTTCTATTTCCGTCTACCCTCGATCACCCATATTGTGTCCTATTTACTACCTCACCATTTTCAATACCCAGAAATCTCTCACTGTCACTTGCACATTCACCGGGTTCAAAACTGAAAATCCAACAAACCTTTACTATAACGACATAACAACTTTCAAATAAAATCCAATTCTCTTATTTCCTCTTTAACCTTAAGCATCATTTCAAGGATTCTCTCACCTAGAATCCTCTCTCTCTAGCTCGGCTTCTTCACAAGCACATACATCTATAAAGCTACAAACTTGCTTCAAAATCACAAAAACCTACCCAAACCCACATACAAATACATCAAATTAAAAGATGATAAGACAGAGCTAGTTACCAAACGATGCCGTATGCGCCTTTCCCGATGGGCATAATCGGTGGCTTATACTTGGCAGTAACCTCAAAAATGTTACCAAAAATGTTATATTGTATAAACCTCCCTCCATGGCTCAAAGTCGCCGGGATGCTCTCGATCCCACCTGCCGCTGGAGCTGCCGTCTGCTGTGGGTCGGGCTGCGCCTCCACCATCTCCGTGTCCGCCGCCGGGGGCCCACTTTCCATTTTATCTCTCGCTTTCTTTATCTGGGCTTCTTGTTACTTGAGTGCTGGGATCATGCTCAGTGATATGCTACGTGCTCGTGTTAAGGATTGAAGATTTTCTTTGGTCAACAGATCTAAATTCTTTTGGTTTATATTTATTTATTTCATTGTTTTAAGATTTTGTTCTTCTCGACGTTCTCGTGTCTGGATGTAATAACATTTAGGTATCTTTATTTTAATAAAATCATAAATGAGAATAGATCTTGCAGTGGTTTTCAAATAGATCCCTGTTGTCACGTAGAGTTAGCAAAACGGGCCACCGGATCGTTCTTGTGTCGTATCACCCTCGTATCATCTCAAATTCAGGTCAACCTAAACACAACTCATTTAATAATTATATCAAAATATTAAGATTTAAACCCGACACAAAAAATAAATGGGTTACTTAATAACTTGTTCAATGTTTATATATTTATAAAAAATTACATCAAATATTTACGCAGGTACACACACATATATATACACATATATGCATATATACATATACACACGCATACATACATACATATACATTATTGAAGTTCTAAATCTATATAAAATTTTATAAATAAAATATTGTATAAATATTTATCTTTCTAAAAATAATAATAAGAGATAATCATATCCAACAATTGAGTTTTAATAACAAAGAGTTGGAAATTAATTTAAAATAAAAAATATAATTGTGTTATTGGTAAGGTAAATAAATCAAGAACTTTAATCCTAATACGACATATAAAAAAATCATGTCAACTCGGACTCGACTCATTTAATAATTGTATCAAATTTGATGATTCATATTCATTTATTCATGCCGTGTTCTTGTTGGGTAATCGAATCAAATCAAATTTTACCAACCCTACTATTGTAGTATTGTAGTGCTTGTTGTACGATGCCAAATTGCCAATAATACAACTTACAAGTCGACAATTTGACCACTATAATTTTGAAAATAGCTTATTTCAAATTAATATATTTCAAGTATATACAAAATAGTTTTTTTTTAATATTACAATCAAATTTTCACTAAAGTCATATTTAAATAATTATATTATGGTGTACTTTTTAAAAACTTGATCTTAGAATTGGTAAAATTTATGTTCAATTATTTAAATGAAAATCTTTGAGATATAAATCCTCACCTTAGTACATAGTGAGAAAGAGAAGTTTACTACTTTACTAATTGATTTGTACTAAAAAAAATAAATAATTAAATTATGTATGTCTTTTTTCGTATGCAGATGCTTGATTGTAGAACTTGTGTAAAAATGTATAAACTGTGTGTTTATTTATGATTTTATTAAAATTGGAAATCCATGTGTTATTATCTTTTTTTCTTCTAGAAACTTTGGAATTATTCTATAATTATTACGTACACGTAATAATAAGCTGCTTCTGTGCCATAACCAATTAACCATCTCCCGCCGGCATTTTGTCAACTATCAAACTGTTAATAGTCATCATGTAACAAAAATCTAATTTTATTTTATCTAATTAAGAATTTCATTTTTAATATTAAAAACATTTTCATTCCTGTACCAGTACTCTCTCTGGGACTTTTGACATAGCAAATCAGAGATTGACACTTTCCCTCGCAATTGATTTTTTTTTTAAAAAAAAAAAAATTCTTTCATTTGATGGGTAACAAAGTTTTACCAAAATTGTAGAGAGGTATTTGCTAAGTTCCATCGTTTATAAAAAATTCAACATTCTCATTGCAGGCATGGTATCATGAAAATTTGACCAAGCTCCACCAAGATGGTCAAAAAGAAACTGCTTTGGAAGAATAAAAAAAACGAGCTTAATATTTCATTTACTATTTAGTATAATAACGAGTACAGCAAAGAAATGTGTAGTTTATTTTGTAAAGGTCATCAAGATGTATCAATTAATGGCACAATCCGGCAATAAATAAATTTTGCATTTTTATTTGACCCAAGAGATCAATGATTGATATTTGATAGGTACCATACAAATGTATTAAATTGAACAACCGATTCCAGATTTGTCTTTTACAAAATAAGAACTTGATGAAGAAATTTGACATAAGACACTACAATAGCTATAGAAAATTTCTATTTTTCTTCTGAATCCGAAACGGCAACATGAGAACTTCAGGATTCAAACCGAAAATCACTATCCGAAGCCATGTGTGGCCAGTTAACCACTGCCATCTGAGTTTACTCATCAGGTGATGGAAGTTCATTGTTACATGATATTACCATATTCATATGAGATAAGAGAGTTTATTTAGCCTCAACCCAGTATCAAAGTTGATAAAAGGTTTAAGACAATGAGATGAATGTCGTAAAAACATCCGAAGTTCAGAAAGTCAACCGAGGATAATTCGAATCAGGATGAACCACCGCTCTCAAGCTGCATCGCATCCTTTTGTCTCACAACACATAAATGTAGAAACTATCATTTGATGGCAGAAAAATTGTCAGGAAAAATATTGCATTCTTGAGATCCTGAAAATTCAGAAGACAATATGCTGACAAAAAACTGTCAGGAAAAAGATTGCATTCTTGAGATCCTGAAAATTCAGAAGACAATATGCTGACAAAAATTTCAAAAATGATTATACAAAGTAAAGATGATAAACAGAATTGATGACGGCAAAATCTACAGTCTGCTCAACGACCCAATATCAGCTTCATTATGGACAACGTGCAAATTACAAAAAATGGGCAGATTCTACATAGGCAGGACGAAATCACAAACATTCATTGTTCCTTTCCGCACCTCAAGGTCCAGATTTTTTTCATTTCGATGGGGAAAGGAGTTTTGTTAAAAGCTAATCCAATGCAATTACTCTCTCGTCCCCTCTTTCCAGCTAAACCATCAGAGTAGCTAACAGCTCTCGTTCTTAAGTATTGGAGTAGTAGTGAGTTATTAAATGTGTATCTTATAGCAAATGGCAGAGACCCAAGAAGAGAGCTTACCAAGATAAGTCTACCACGAAAATGATGGCAACACATACGATGGATACGCATCATATTTAGATACAAGAGTTTGAACAGAAGATAGATCTGCAACTTCTCCATAACTGCCAAGTCCAAGTTCAGTTGCATGGATCCCTCCAGTAATGAATACGGACTGGATTCCAGCTGCATTTGCACCCTTAATATCATGGTGAAGAGAGTCGCCCACAGCTATAGAATCACAAGCATCCACACCAACCATGGCCATAGCTGATTTATATATTATCTGATGAAATAATTAAAAGGAGTAAAAATACAGAGAATATAAAGATGACTACAGAAAGATAATGACAATAGACAGCCTAGTTAAAAGAATGTAAACAATCAAACGAAAGTGCAAATGCAGAGTGATCATGTCACCAATTTCATTTAGCTACTTCTATATACTGCAAAATCTCAAAATGCATATGATGTTGCCATCACAACTAACCAAATCATAAATTCATGTATTACGTTCTGAGATAAAGTTGGAATACACTGACAAATTTGGACAAAATATAAATTAAAGGAGTGCAATTGTGTTTGATGAGGTAGGTGAGTAGAAGAGAATAGCCAGTAGTATTGAGTTCAGCACTTATAGCTTATATTTGGTTAATTGAAATGATATAACAAAAGAGTGTGTGAGTAATAAGTGGTTTTCCTAAAAGTTGTCAAATTCAATAATATGATGTAATAAACATTAAAGCAAAACTAAAGTTATAAGAGATATCATGTGAGAATGATCATTACAGCCACACATAATATTGGATGTCATTTTGTTTGACTAAAGACATACACCATTTACCGCACACAGTCTGCTAAAAGTCCAAAAATATCAGGAAAAGGAGAATAACACTAACGAGAAAGAGAACAAAGTAATTGCACAACCTTATCAGGCTTTCCCATCCATCTGACTTCACCCCCAAACTTTTCAAATTTGGATGCCAATGTACCTAGTATGATCAAAATACATTCATAAACAAATGGTAAACCAATAAAATTCCTAAATGTGAAATTCTTAGATATTGAGAACTTCCTACTCAATAACTTGTGAGATGAGTATATAATATCAACAGACACTAGGCCGAAGTCTTTTAAATCAAACAGAATCAAATCTGTCATCCTAGATATAATGTACTTTTCCTGTGCAACATTGCATGGTCTGAAGAAAATCTCATTAACTAAAATATCTTTACCAGGCATGACACGCAGAGCCCTAGCTTCAACAGTCACATAATCTGGATTGGCAACCACCATAGGAATTTTCTTAGCCGCACAAATTTCCAAAATTTTCTCGAGATCCTGAAGACTCATTGGGCGTACATCTCCAGAAGGAAGCCCCATGCCTTCAGTACCATGAGCTAAGATAAAATCAGCTTCTTCAACATTTTCCACAACTTTTAAGCCTAGACCCTATAAACAACCAAAAGAAAACAAAAGCTACAATAAAATAAAATAAACCTTTACGTGGTGCAATATAATAAAGTATCCTCTGAACTTTGTACCAAATTATTCAAAACAATATCTCCTTAAAAGTTATATTCATGGCTCCAGTCAATCAAAACAAAAAAAAAACTGTCCTCATCTGAATGGGGAAATGACAAGAGAAGAAGTAAAATTACAATCACTGCTGGGTGATTCTTGTTATAATCTTGTTAAACACTGAAAATTCCTCAGAAAAAGTCAGAAAATTAAAATCAGTTGGTTCCCTTGGGACAATTAGATTCAAGCCTCAGAGCATTGCCAGAGTGTTAAAAATGTAAAATTCGGCCCCCATTAGTTTTTGCTTTATATGAATATCATTTCTAAGTTAAAGCTCCTCAATTATGTCATTTCATGTAATCCTGTATGCACAACAAAAAGTTGCAGGATTGCACAAAAAGACAGAGAAAGAGTTCTAAGTATTTCCAAAATAGAGGATTTAATTTAAGGAAAATTGAGGAGGGAAAAAAGTGGGAATAAAATATCAGCAAACAAAATAGCCAGAGAGCTCATACCTCAAGAGATATAGCACCTCTGTCACTCCAAGTCATGTGAATGCAAGACCTTCCTAGAGCTGCAAACCAAGCATCATCTCTCCTATTCATATAAATTCCAAAAATTTGAAATGTACTTTTCCACTCTAAACAACAGGTTCATAGAATATCATGTTTAACATTATAATTTCAAAGGAAAAAAAAAAAATCACCCATCACAGAAAATGAAAAAGATAGGAGGATGATGAGAAAAGATTAGAATGTTCAAGGAAAGTTAGGGAACCAAACCAAAGGAATTTTGACAGGCACTAGTTGTGGATAATTCTACCATTTGAATAAGGAATGGCTTGTTTCAAAGTACAATTATTGCTAAATGAACAAGAGAATGGAAACGAATGGAGAAGATTAATAGTTGAGACAAGAAAGTTAAGTAGCTCAATTTGATAGAGGCAAACCGCTAAATAGACTGACATGGTAATCATTATACAGTCTAACATATTACAAATTAAGAAATGAATGATTTTTCAGTCCTTAATCACTAAAGATGCTATTACCAACCTTAGCAAGTACTGATGTGTCAATTCTCCACTAGTGATAGCTCCTGCAAAAAGCGAGGGATCGAAACCAAGGCTCTTCAGTTTGTCTATCGTTGTTGAAGCACGTCGTGAAGAATTACTAATGACAACCATTTTTGCACCAGTGGTTGCCAGCATTTCTACTGTCACCAAGTAAAAGATTCTTAAGATACCATGTCAATTCATACTTGACAGAAAGTCCAACCTAAAAAGCCAAAGCTGTAAGGTGGACAAATCCAAGTAGCCAGACAAAATGCGCCGACACTTATGATAATCATTATGCACAAAAACAGAGTATCTGAAGCATATCAAGAGAGACACATGGTTATTAGCACATGATGGAATGCAAGCTAAAAGTTTAAGCATTCCAATTAAATGAGTATCCACCACAAACACACTAATAATCTTGGAAAGCTAACGTATTATGTATGATATTAGCTTTAGAAAAGCTAACCCCAAATGCCAAATCTCTTATTATGAAAACTTACATGTAGAAATTGCACCAGGATAAGGTTTTTTTCCATCATGAAGAACCCCAAATTGATCCAACAGCCATGCCTGCGCACACACCGCCAACGGATTAACCTATTTTGAAAACATGTAAACACATAAACAATTCTAATTATCTGGTGTTTCTCCAAAAAGTAATTGAATTTTTTTTCTAACTCTGAAACCACATTTAAAAATTATTATCTAAAAAAGAAAAAGCTCCAACTCAATTACTAATTAAGGAGAATAAGCACTCTAATTGCATTTTTAATCCAAAAAAGCACTTTTGCATAGTCAACTAAAGCTGTTTAGCCAATTTGCAAATGAACTTCCAAACAAACACACACACACACACCCCCTTTAACCATAAAAAGATTTCTTGCTTTACTTAAAACATAATTTTTTTTCAATATTTTTGGAGCAATTAAAGCTATCTAATTCAGCAGCCAACATCACTTGAAATAAATAATAGAAAACTAAAATTCAGATACGAGTGCCACACAAATGAAATGACAAAATTGACAATGGGGAAAACATTTAAATTTCGGGAGAAGCTGAAAGATGAGGAAAAGTAAGGTGACATTTGATTTTATTACCTTGAAACGGCGCGTTTCGGCGATATGGCGAAGTCCGTTGAGGGTCTGGAAGAGGTGAGGGTCATTGGATTGAACAGAGAATTTTGCAATCATTGTTTATTTTTAATTTTTTAAAATTTTTTTTTTTTTTGGGGGTTTTCAGAATTCAGAAAACAGTTTAAATTTTGAGGTCTATGGATGGAACTGGCTATAAGCAGCTTTTCAACTTCAACTAAAAACCTACTGCAGCCAGAAGCAGTCTAGCAGGAGCCCTTAGTCAGTGTCTCAGTGAGGAGAGAGATGGAAAATGAAAAATAAGCCTGATAGAGCAAAATATCATGGGAATCCCTATTTTTAAAAACAACCGCAAGGATGCTCAATTTTTTGCCTTTTCTTTTACGTCCACACCTACGAGAGACTCGTGTTATCTCAACATTAGTACTAACCATATTAATTATTAATATTTACTCTTCGTACTAAATATTAATAACTAACTTGATATTAATAATTAACCGGAATGTCACATTAATTTTTATCACGTGTTACTTTTTATTTATTTATTTCTTATAATCAATCAAATAGAATTACTTAAAATTTTCTTTTTATTTAACTTAATAGCAACTCAATTTCTTACTCATTTATATACTTTGTATTCTAAAAGAAATAAACTGTACCATACCAACTCTAGGCACCCACAATTTTTTAATAATTGATTTTAGCATGGCATAAAAGTGAGAAAAATTCAAAACGGTTTGTGTTTGGTTCGGTTCGGTTCATCATTCATTTCTTATCCAAAAAACCGAATGCTAAAGGGAAAACGCTGAAGCTCAGTGGCTCACAAACCCACTGCTCTTCGCGCCATCTACTACCGTCCCTGCTGCTGGCCGTTTGCCATCTGTAAAGGTTAGTTTCTGTTTTGGCTTTTTTATTCAAATCTGTTTTAATCAAAGATTTTGAAATACTGCTGTCGAATGCTTGCTGCTACCCAAAATTTTGAGTTTTAACTTGGATTTTATCTGGGTTTCTTTTTTGGAGTTGTCTTTGAATAAAACTTTAGCTTTCTTAGAAGTACATTGTTGTACCTGTCTTATGTGATTGCCATAAAATGGCATGTGCAAAAGAGGTAATGAATGTGTATTTGTGCATATGGGGTTGGCACAAACTTGCGGATTCATTGTGAGTAAGAATAAGATTAGAAGTGGACCGGTAAAATAAGATACTTTTTGTCTTGGTAACGAGTATTATTCTCACTAGAATTGAGTTTTTGTAGGTTGATGTGCTGATTGGAATATTTGATGCAGATTCTGAAACATAATCCCGCCAGGACAACCCATCACCACTCCTCAACTTCTGTAATGCTGTGGCAGCATTTGCTACCTACGCCGCTGGTGATTTGTCAAAACCTTGTAGTTTCTTCAACATGCGCCTCTCCACTTCAATCTTCACTCAACCAACCACCGCCACTCACCCACCAAAACTCCACAAAGAACCCATTTTCAGAATCCAAGCAATAAAGCGAAGCCCTGGTCCAATCCAAGAATTGGGAATCCAGAAAGAGGCAGAGAAGGACTTGTCTAAGATTCTGAGAACTGAATTTGCCATTAAGAATATCGAAAAGAAAGTGAGCTCGAAGAAGTACAAAAATTTGTGGCCTAAACCAGTTTTAGAAGCTCTTGATGAGGCTATCAAACAAAAGAAATGGCAACTTGCTCTCAAGGTTTGATTTTTTCTTTTTCTTTTTATAGGTTTTTAGTTTTACACTGGGTTATGGGGTTTTCATGTGTCTCCATATTTAACTTGGAGTTGTGACAAGTACGTTTATGATTTAGTTAGCTACTTCATTAATTATACGGAGCACAACTGTACACGTAGCACAATTATAAAACTCAATGTGAATAATGTTGAAGCTGTGGATTTAACCGGACAAAGTTATGCAATAGTGTCGCAGAATATAATATAAGCAACTTGCACACTAGATCATTGCTCATTGAGTAATATCCATAAATGATTGTCACCCTAGTTGCCACATCAGTTTTGTATGCATAACTTTACATGTTTTGTTTTGAGTTTTATGTGTATTGATACTTGGTTGCAACTTTGGTTGTACTTCAACTATTTTGTTCTTTCTTCTGAAATGAAAACCTATTCCCTATCATAGATTTTTGGGCTTCTGCGTCAGCAGCAGTGGTATCAAGCAAGATGCCAAACATTTACAAAGCTTATAGTGATGCTTGGCAAGTGCAAGCAACCTGAGCAGGCAAGTTTGCTGTTTGAGGTCATGTTGTCTGATGGGTTGAAACCGAGTGTTGATGTTTATACAGCTCTTGTCAGTGCTTATGGCCAAAGTGGCCTTCTTGATGAGGCATTTTCAACCATAAATGATATGAAGTCAGTCTCAGACTGCAAACCTGATGTATATACATATTCTATTCTTATCAAATCTTGCACCAAGTTCCATAGATTTGATCTGATTGAAAAAATTCTTTCTGAGATGTCTTCTCTAGGAATTGAATGTAGCGCAGTTACATATAATACGATTATCGATGGATATGGCAAGGCTAAAAAGTTTGCAGAGATGGAGAGCTCATTTTCTGCTATGGTTGAAAGTGGTAGCTGCCATCCTGATATTTTCACATTAAATTCAATGATTTCAGCTTATGGGAATAGTGGGAACATTGAGAAAATGGAGAAATGGTATGACGAATTTAATCTTATGGGAGTGAAGGCAGACATTCAGACATTTAATATCCTAACTAAGTCATATGGTAGAGCAGGAATGTATGATAAGATGAGGTCTGTTATGGATTTCATGCAGAAAAGATTCTTCACCCCTACAGTTGTTACTTATAATATAGTTATCGAGACATTTGGGAAGGTGGGAAGTATTGAGAAAATGGAGGAATACTTCAAGAAAATGAAACATAGAGGAATGAAACCTAACTCCATTACATACTGCTCTCTAGTTAGTGCTTACCGTAAAGCTGGGTTTATTATGAAGGTTGATTCAATTTTGAGGCAGGTAGAGAATTCGGATGTAATACTGGATACTCCATTTTTCAACTGCATCATCAGTGCCTATGGTCAGGTTGGTGATGTAGAGAAGATGGGTGAGTTGTTTTTGGCAATGAAAGAAAGACATTGTGTGCCTGATAATATCACATTTGCCGTGATGATCCAAGCCTACAATGCGCTGGGAATGACCGAGGCTGCTCAAAATCTGGAAAATAAAATGATTGTTATGAAGGAAAATTCAGGTATTTGCAGTACCTTCATCATTCTCATGCTAGTGTTGATTTGCTGGTATGTGAGAATCTTTCACAAGACTGGGTTTTCTCTGCTGACTATTTTTACTATTGCAACATTATATTAGTGCCAATAACCAATGATTTTTTACATTATTGGTTGCACACTTGGAGAGTTCTGATTAAAGAGATTTTATGGCTTGGAACTCATTGAGCGTTAAATCACATATGTTTGTGGAACTTGGACTTTTTTAACGAACTTGAGTTTTGAACTTATGATATGAACTATGAAGCTTATCATGTTATTGTCTTCACTCAGGTAAAAAGCTGATTCAGTGCTAGTATGATCAATTGCAAGAAAGAAAAGCAACCTTTAAAATTGGAAATCAAAACATTAACGATGATCAGAACTAGGGAAAACCTTCTGCTGGCTTGGGAGTTTGTGAGTACTCAGAAAGATTCATTGGCATTTGGTTGTGTTTAATGTCTTCTGCCAAAGGTAACCGCTACATTCAATTTCTCAAGTTATCTGCATACATCATTCTTTGGATTGTGCTTTAGACTATGAAAAGCCTAGGTCATGTAGAATCCATAAGTCGGCAATTTTGGATAAATGTTGCATACTCTCGCGATTTTGAGAGCATGGATTGTAGTCATTAACATTCTGTTTGATTCAATTTTCCTAGAAAAAGTATAGTGGATAAGAAAAGTAAAGGAAATGAAAGTTTTGTTATCTTTTCTGCATCTTCGTTTTCACTACGTTTTCCTGTTCATTTGCAGCATCTATGTTCTTCTCAGAAGCAGACAACCTTCAGTGTGTCTAGATTCCCATGGTCGTGTCAAAGCTCAAGAAGCTCGAGTGAGAGCCATACAAGCAACTTTGGCTCTGCCACGCACCAAAATTGTATTACTCCGGTGCAATCCCACCATGCATTATGCATATGTACGTCAGCATGAACAGTTTCTTTTGGAACTTCTGTTCACTATCTTTGCGAATATCTTGAAATCTGGAGCAATACAAAGGGGATGGACATGGAGATTTTGTTAAGCAATGCAATGTAAAGGGAATGGACATGAAGATTTTGTAAAACAATGTATTGCAGAGTTTGCTGTAGTGCATGTAAGCAGGTCTTAGTACTCTTCGGTCATATTCACAGATTTTGTATTCAGAATTTACATACGGCTGTTAAAATTTTAACTAAAGAGAAATGTTGATCTTTAATCAGCAAATGGAGCTTTCCAGTCTCGTCCAAACTTTCATCTACGTCAGAAAATCAACCGGACCTATCTTTATGGGCCAAACAATTGCGCTGTTCTTAGTTTGGGCTGGGCTTGGATTTAGTGGGCCCCTGGCCCATGGTCATTGCCGTGACCAAAATCTGAAGTGCATGAAACGTCCATGAAATGCTTTCCAGTGATGCAATTATTGCACCGTGGCAGATATTAGTTTAGTGATTAATTAAACTATCATCCACTACCTTTCATTCGCCATTTGCAAAATTTTCTGTTATGGTCGGTATTAATACATAATTGCAATAATATAAAAATTAAAACAACTCCAAAAAAAAAAAATCATTAGCTTTACGGATGAATGGATGTGATGCCAAATGTCAAAAGGTAAAACAAAAGTATTTAATAAAATTACAAAGTCGTTGCTGAAAAGAAATTTCATTTAAGGGGCAAATAGCAATCTCCCATTCTCAATTGATGTGCCAAAGTGGAAACATCATGAATTCGAGCAAGCAAAGCGACATGTTTACAATGTCAGTTGAAGCACAGAGATATTACACCGTATACGTGCATACTAAAACAATTCAAAAGCTATATTATTATTATTATTATTATTATTATTATTATTATTATTATTATTATTATTTATATAAAATAGGTGCAACTCTTGATATATTTCTTCCCAATACTCTTCAAGTCATTGCATACAAAAAACTTTGCACAAAATAAAATGAAAACGAATAAGTGACAAGTCTCATTGAGAGAGAGAGAGAGAGAGAGAGAGACACTATTCAGAAGGCCCATTTAGGGGCTTTCCTTTCTCTCTAAGCTTGGCCACAGCTTGCTTCATGGCCTCCTTCCTCTTCTTGCTAGCTAATACCTTTGCTTGCACGCCACTCACATTTGGGTCCTTCTTCTCCTCCGGTGGAGGCGGCGGGGGCCTCCGAGCTGCCGCATTTGCATTCCGATCACCAATGATGTTCAAGCCCAGCGCTGCTCCGGCCAAGCCTACTGTCACATTCCTACACCATGAAAATGGACCCATCCCACACAATTCATAATGCTAAGTAACAATATGCAATGCACTAACATATATACACTAAATCAAGAAACATATGAACATATAACAACAAACCTGCGGTGTATGAGTTTATCATCCAGGGCCTGCTTAGAATGCTGATCACAAGCCCAAGCTCTATGGAAACAAACATGAGGGACGTTTAGTTTTTTGTTAGATTTGGTTGAGATGGGTGTTGAAGTTGTGGGAGGAGCTGTGGTTAGTGAATGGGCCATAATGATGATGATGACTCTATCTCGCTTTGGAGTGTTTTTCTTGAGTTGAATTCTAATAAAATTTTGAAGACCATTTCGTTAAATTTTATTTTTTTAGTCAATTTGTTTGTGGTTGTGTTTGTGTTTTGTGTTGGTGAGTCAATGAAATTGTATGTGGCTAGTGTTCGAAGGTTTAGATGTAAAAGGAGGTGGAATTGGAAATTCATTGGTCGTTTGTGGATAAGGTTCCAAATTTTGTGGACCCTTTGATTCGATTTCATATCTCATTATTTTCTCTTTTGATGCTTTTCTCTAATTTAGCTGCATTGGGATGGATCGTGGACTTTGTTAAATGCTAAGGCGTGATAAAATATGATTCTGGGTTGCTTTTTACAAACAGCCTTTTAGTCTGCTAGCGTGGACAACTAACCTTTTAGTTTTAGAACCTATTTAGAGTTGAGGTTAAATAATTATAAAATATTTGGTAAATATTAATTGTTATATTTTAAAAAATTTATTGATATAATTTTTTATTTGTATGATAAAAATTTAATTGTATTTTTAATAATTTTGTTAGAATTATTATTTAAAAATTATATTTACTATATACTATTAACTTTTATTTTATAGTTATAATTTTTTCCCCAGCAATTGTAACTTAAAAAAGTTACGGCATCTCAATCCCAAACAAGAGTTTATTCTTGAGATCACCATGAGAACCTATTGGTTTTATTCTTAAGGTAGATGATTTAAGTATTTCTATACGTATTATAAATATTGATTTTTTTTTAAAGTAATCTGATTTGTTTTAAACCTAGATAGTAGATAT
>MKYO02007176.1:0-23480 GCA_002013955.2 Citrus medica
AAAAAATATTATTTTGTATTTTTATAAACGATTATTTTGTTATAATACAACATGCAGCCGTGGATATTTGCTTTGAGTTTGCTTGGTCTCGCTCCACTGGCTGAGCGTGTCAGCTTCCTTACTGAGTAAGTGGCATGTGCTAACTACGAATAATTTTATTATCAATTAGTGTATGTATTTGCGAATCTTTTCGTGACATGATGAAATTGATTTCATCTACAGACAAATTGCCTATTTCACCGGCCCAACAGGTAATTTCAATCTCTTGGCGAATAATTTTTGCAATTTTGTTTTGTTGAGAGATGATTGGACACACGCAAACAATATGCCGGATGATGATGCATGGGGCTTTGGTTTGTGCATGCAGTTGGGGGACTTATGAATGCAACATGTGGTAATGCGACGGAGCTGATAATAGCATTATTTGCTCTCTACGAGAACAAAATTCATGTGCTGAAGTACTCGCTCTTGGGTTCCGTTCTCTCGAACCTCCTCCTTGTTCTTGGGACCTCTCTTCTCTGCGGAGGCTTGGCCAACATCAGAGAGGAGCAAAGATATGATAGAGTAAGTCATTGATTAGCAAAAGCTCTATGTCCGAAAGCACTTTTTATACTGATAGCTAGTTTTGTGTACGTTGTTATTATTTAACAGAAGCAGGCTGATGTGAACTCACTACTTCTGTTGCTGGGATTGCTGTGCCAAATGCTGCCACTGTTGTTCAGATATGCTGCAGAGCCGGGCACTTTCCCTGCCGATTCTATACTTCAATTGTCAAGAGCTAGCAGCATTCTTATGCTTCTCGCATATGTTGCTTACATTTTTTTCCAGTTGAAAACACATCGGAAGCTTTTCGAATCTCAAGAGGTAGAGTAATACCAACAGTCGCAAAACTTAATTCGTAGTCAGTAATTTTGATCTGGGTTGATGATCAGCAGGAAGACGAAGACGAAGACGAAGAGAAAGCAGTGATTGGATTTTGGAGTGCATTTAGCTGGCTGGTTGGCATGACAGCCATAATAGCTGTGTTATCAGAGTATGTTGTGGGCACAATTGAGGTATATAAATATATATATATAATTTTCAGCTCATTAGTAGTAAATGTATGTGCAATTTGAATTTGATGCTTGAATTAAAATTGGTTTTGATTAGGCTGCCTCGGATTCGTGGGGCATTTCTGTTAGCTTTATCAGCATAATACTGCTACCAATTGTGGGGAATGCAGCAGAACATGCAGGATCAATCATATTTGCTTTCAAAAACAAGCTGGTAATGGAACATCATGATCAACCTTTACAGATAATTTTACTTTACCTTTGTGTAACTCATTTCTAGACAACACCCTAGATTAGATATTTATGTATGTATGTATGATGCAGGACATTTCTTTGGGGGTTGCCCTGGGATCTGCTACTCAAATTTCAATGTTTGTGGTAAGGCTCGGAAGACACCCAAGGTTTCATTCTATTGTTCCCTCCCAATTTTAATTTATATCTCTAAGATATTCCAATAACCCTTCTTCTAATTTTCAGGTTCCTTTATGCGTGGTCATAGCTTGGATAATAGGTGTCTACATGGATCTTGATTTCAGTCTTCTTGAAACCGGTTCCCTTGCCTTCACAATAATCATTGTGGCCTTCACTTTACAGGTTTTTCAGTAAAATATGCAATATTCTCTTTTGCTTACCATAATTTCATCTGATCTCTGAGTTATTTACATCAAAAGAAATTCTCACTTTCAGGATGGAACTTCTCATTACATGAAAGGAGTAGTTCTGTTCCTATGCTACATTGCCATTGCTGCATGCTTTTTTGTTCACAAAATTCCGCAGAGTAAGATTTACGACCCCAGATAACAAAAA
This sequence comes from Citrus medica, assembly GCA_002013955.2. Classification (NCBI taxonomy): domain Eukaryota; kingdom Viridiplantae; phylum Streptophyta; class Magnoliopsida; order Sapindales; family Rutaceae; genus Citrus; species Citrus medica. The sequence continues at coordinate 1,860 of MKYO02007176.1, forward strand.
TCAAGTTTTATACTTTTTATAATTATTTTCAATAATATTGCTTATGTATTCTGAAAATCAAGGCACTGCGAACATGGAAGCTAAACCATCGTTGGGAGTCTCGGCCGCGTAGCCTCTTCGGGTTTCATTCGTTATTAATTCCTCAATATTACATTGCAATTTGTTGAATCCATCTCGTCTTGCTCATTGAAGTTTTCGGTTCCATTTGGTGTATTTGAGGATCCTGTGGTACATTGAGAGGAAATTGAGATCGGTAGGTTATAAAGTGAATGGTGAGGCTCTCATTAAAATGTCTGTACATAAATGACTCCGTCTTATGCATTAAATTGTAATAATATTCTGTTTCTCTGTCTGTTTTAAGTTATTATGCTGCTGAAGCAAAAGACAAATGCAACATTTCTCTTAGTTGGTGTAATAATCAGCGAATAGCAATAATAATAAAAAAAATCTGGACACGGGAGCCAATCTTACATTGAAATCAAAATCCTGAGTTGCCTTCTTTTCTCTAAGCTTCCAGAGCATTTTTACGGTTCTCTTCGGGCATTGCCAATTTGCCATGCAAAGGTGGCTACTGGGCACCGGCTAGACATAGGGATCACCTTTATGAACCACGAAATTTCTTGGCAGGTGGGCCGAGCAAAGCTTTGCAACCCGCAACCTGGGTGGGCCTTCCTTTGATTTGTGGACCAAGAGTTGTTTTAACTTTACTAAATACACTAGAGAGTGAAAACCTTGGGTCTTATCAAACTTTTTATTATTGTCATGTGTTTGTTTGTTATTGGTTGAGGGGTAACACGTTGAAAGAATCTAATATTGGTGGCGTAACTTTTTTGGTCTTCTCGGAAGTAGGTTTTGATGAGTAAGAAAGTATTAATAATCTAACCTTTTACATACTAAAAAAGTGTTGGCTCTATTAGTAATAGAGTCTGTTTAAATGGTTTAATTGAGTTTATTTTTTATTTTGAATTATAAAAAAGTTGTTTTTATTAGGAGAATTTATACTTTTTAGTTCAAGCAAAAATTTTTAATTTAAATTGTTATACAAATTTAAAGATGTCTCTCATAATTAAAGCCCTCTCAAGACACCTCGTGATAAAAAAAAAAAAATTCCAACCCACCCGTGACCCTAAGGCCTTTGACATGTCACTAAATTTTGGATCCTTAGCAATTCATGTGTGAATTGGTGGCTGTTGGGATCTCTAGAAAGCCCGTTTTTATGGAATCGAGATTTTTTTTTTTAATTTCATCAGATTTTAAGTTTTGATCAAATGCCTTGTGCTCTCGCACCTAAGCACACAGAGTTCTGTATTAATATAATATTTTGCCAGCTCATTCAATTAAAACTGATATCGTTTCATGTCCCCAAGTTGTATAAAAAAATAAATTGTCCATCGTTGCCAACACATCACAGAGCAAACCTGCATCATGGTACATGCATTTTTGATATCTAAATAGAACTGAAACAACCAAGATGAGTCAGTTTAAGCACATTCATTTTTCAGCAACAACAACTTGAAGATAATAATAACATTCCATTTGGATCCACCATTTTAGCTTTTGTATTGTGCGCTGCATTTGAAACGCACCCTTAAGCACATAATAAAAAACACATCTAGGTGTTAGTAGTTCTCTTCAAATCTCTTTCTTGCCACATGAAATTGAATCCTTTTTTTTTTCTTGGTAAGTAAAGAGAATGCTGGTTGGTTCAATGGATTCATCAATTCAAGTGGTGAACTGTTTCTGTCAAAAAGAGGTGGCCCTGTAAGTTTGACCATCCTCTAAATATTTTAAGCTTTGTTTCCACAATGCCAGCATTATAGCGGCCATGGTCAAAATCTGCCACCAGGGCAGCCATTTCTATAAGCTTTGATGCTGCAACAATCCGGCAACTACTAAAAGACTTTATTCAACTTCAATCATAAAGTGAAATTTTAAATAGCAAGGGAGCATTTTAAAAATGTATGTTGCTGCTTTTGATCACTACAAGCCAGTATTTTATAATAGAGTTATTCTCTCAACTGTCAAGCTTGAGTACATCGAATAAATCATCCCTCAAAAGAAGGAGCTAAGCATTTGACTTGAATTAGGTGTCTTTGGACTCTTCTTTCTTATGACTTATTAGATGACGATCAAAATAATTAAAACGTGAGACTCTCTCCCTCTCTCTGCGTGTGCATATACATACATGTTACGTAGCATGGTTCATATTTCAAACAAAGCCAAAACATCTCAAGTTTTAATCAATGGCAGCCAAAGAGTTCAATGACGAAGCAGAAGCAGCCACTAACAAAGTTTCTGTCAACAGAGGAAGAGAAGTTGATGCTAAGAATGTTGCAGTCATTTTTGGGGTTACTGGGCTTGTTGGGAAGGAGCTAGCCAGAAGACTGATATCAACAGCCAATTGGAAGGTTTATGGGATTGCTCGGAAACCGGAGATCACAGCAATCCAAAGCAGCAGCTACTGTTTCATCTCATGTGACCTGTTGAATCCTCTGGATATCAAGAGAAAGCTCACTTTGTTAGAAGACGTGACGCATATCTTCTGGGTCACGTGGGCAAGCCAGTTTGCTTCCGATATGCACAAGTGTTGCGAGCAGAACAAGGCCATGATGTGCTACGCCTTGAATGCCATTCTCCCAAGGGCTAAGGCATTAAAGCACGTTTCACTCCAGACGGGAATGAAGCATTACGTGTCATTACAAGGCCTTCCTGAAGAAAAACAAGTTCGATTCTATGATGAAGAATGCCCAAGAGTGAGCAAAAGCAACAACTTTTACTATGTTTTAGAGGACTTGCTAAAAGAGAAACTGGCAGGAAAGGTGGCTTGGTCTGTGCATAGGCCCGGCTTATTACTCGGTAGTTCTCATAGAAGTTTGTACAACTTCTTGGGCTGTTTATGTGTCTATGGCGCTGTCTGTAAACATTTAAATCTACCTTTTGTGTTTGGAGGAACAAGGGAGATTTGGGAAGAGTACTGCATCGACGGCACAGATTCGCGTCTAGTTGCAGAACAGCACATTTGGGCAGCCACAAACGATGATATATCTTCCACAAAGGGCCAAGCTTTCAATGCAATAAATGGCCCCAGATTTACATGGAAAGAGATCTGGCCAAGCATCGGAAAGAAGTTTGGCGTGAAAGTGCCGGAGAACATGTTTTCGCAGGATTTTTGGTATGCAAAAGCCATGAATGACAAGAAACAAGTATGGAAAGAGATTGTAGTGAGCAAAGGACTGATTCAAACAGAGATGGAAGATTTGGCTAACTGGGAATTCTTGGACATCTTGTTTCGCTGTCCGGCGAAAATGTTGGGAACCCGAGACAAAGCCGACCGGCTTGGGTTTAGAATAAGGTGTAAAACATTGGATTCAATCCTGTATTGGATTGATTACATGAAAGATGAAAAGTTAATTCCATAGAGCTTCCTTTGACTTCGTTTGGATTGAACAGAAAGGAAGAGAAGGTGGTGAGCCACGAATTTGGGTCTCACAAGGATCATGTGCAGCCGCTTGACTATTCTATTTTTGTTTCATTTTTTTTAAAATGATCATGCAGATGTGATCTCATAATTTAAAAGTATGTAATTGCCTTACTTCCAACAGCAGTGTCCCCTCTTTTACTCCTCTCTCTGTCAAATTTTGTAGGCACAAGGGACTCACACCATTCAAATTTATTTTGGTAATTGGAGCTGTTGTGTTTCATTAAGGAAATGGAAATGCAAGTCTTGTGTACTTTCAGCACATAATAGCAAAAGAAATCAATAAATAAATTAGGGGGAAAACAACAAAAAGAATGAGAGAGATGGCATGCCGTAAATGATGAGGGTTATATATATATATATATATAAATGATTCCTAGACTTAAAAATCAAATCCTAAGTTTGAGTCTGTAAGCCTGAGAATTAATGATTTGAGCCCGAAGATGCTAACAAAAATTTTCAATTGAGGTTAGCTTTCCCGGCACGATGACAGTAGCATTTTCCTATCCTTAAGGAGTAAGACAAGTAAAAATGGCATATCGCTAGTGCGACTGTCTCCAATGTATGGCTAATATTGAAGTTTGTGAGCACTGAGCAATTTTGAAAACTTTGTCTCACGTTATTAAAATTTGATTAGCTGCATTTTGCATTTTAATGCCCCTTTATGAATTACAATAGAATATGATAATGGAGAGTAGTAAGTGGAATTATAAAATAATTGACACTTAATTTGAACTATATTAAAATTTGTTATGATATTTGTTTATGAATTATTTCTAACTAGTGGCATTAGTAGTACGGGGTTCAATTACAGACAACTAACCTGTAAGTCAAGAACAATGTTGAACAATTGAAAAAAATAAAAAATGTGTTGCTAGCTTCGCCACTGGATTAGACTATACTTGAGCAGAATTTTACAACCAGCTGGTGTTTTCTTTCACCTCTATACTGAATCTGTGGGTTCATTCATCTTTTCTGGAAGTTGAGGAACTTGACTGAGAAAGCAAAGCTGCCAAAGAACAAAAGAGAAAAGGCAACAAGCACTGCAGCTGAAACTCCAACCATCCCGGGACCAAAGCCCAAACTTTCTTCCAAATACTCTTTAACTGTGCCTCGAAATGTGGGTTCCACAATCATGGTTTCCAAATCACCAAGCTGAGACGAGACGATGCCCCGGAGAGTCCATGCAACAGGGCTGATGTAGTAGAACCAGATCCACCATCCGGGAATACTCTAATATAATGCCACAAATTTGCAAAGTTGATTAAAATTTATGAAAGAGTCAACTAACTCTATGAATCAGAGGGTCAGAAACTAATCCATGTCATGTCTAGCAAGCTCAACTTCAGAACTTGTAATCCAGTAACATAGTGGCTACTTATAGTTATCTTTTGGCATAATCATTCATCTAATTAGACAGTCTCCTGCAGAAGAAATTATGTTGTTCCAAATTATTCCATAAATTAAAATAGTAAAATAGATTTTGATCCCTCTGTATTTTCTAAAGCACCACTAATTACTATTAATTATTTGAAGTGGTAAAAGCCAACTTCTCATTGGAGATTGCTTTTTTATTCTGACTTACAAAGTCAACTAATAGATACGCTCAGAACAAGCTCTTAAAGCTGAGAAGGAAGTGAAGTTTCTTAAGTTGGCTGATAGAGCAGATGACAATGATAGTATTCAATAGCTCCGATTAAGATTGAAGAATCTCTGTTATCATATTCATCATTCATCGATACTTGAAGTCTTGAAGATGGAAATGGCACGATTAAACTTAATGGATTTAAAGTTATAAAGCATTATTTCATTTTTTTTTATTTTTTGCTAAAAGGGTATAAATAATACTTACTGGTCGTGGGATTAGAAAACCTGATTGGAGATTCCACAATGAGTAAAATGCAGAAGAAATAACAGCTGCCAAGTGCTGGTTAGGAGTGAGACCAACAGCCATCATTCCGTAGAAGGTAAAGTATGAGAAGGTGAGAAACATGAACACAAGGAAGAGAAAAAATTTTCCTGCAGTTGAAAATAAAACATGCATTACAAAAACGCATTTTCATAAATATGTCCAGACAGCACATCTGTAAAATATTCATGGCCCAAAAGTGGTCCGCTTCATCCAAACTGTTAATCTATTGCTGCACTGCTGAAAAAACACGAAACACAGTAGCTAATTTCATTTTTGTTTAGATGATGAATCGATGGTTTAGACTTTAGATGCAGTGAATTGTTTACCCTATGTCAGCCGTAAACATGTGTCCTATAAAAGTCTTAATAGACGGAAATCACTTGGTGCATTATTCCTATGGACATCATCAAAAACATTCAGTAGAAAAGCACTGTGATTATGCTATTCCTCGAAATTACGTTAAACTTATATTTTCCCTCTAATACAAAAGCTTAAAATTCTGAAATTTAGCCTGAAAGAGTTATGATTGCAGAAAAGAAAAGAAAGAAAACAAATGAAAAACACCATCTCTATCAGAGAAGCAGCAATTAAATCCAAACGACGCATTAGAGCAGAGGGGGAGTCTTACTAGCTGTCCTTTCAAAATTAATCATGAAAAATGTGATGAAGCCAAATATAATTGTTTGCACAAAAACGTATGGCATCTCCACAAGACCCTGTTGAAGAGGAAAATGAGATTTTCATCATTTATTTGTTCTTTACACTAGACTGTTGTGCCAAATGTACTTTTAGCTGCATGACGGTTACCTGAGCCACTGCATAAGGAATTGGGGAATACATTCCTGCTGCTTTCTCTCTATAGAACACTGTCCTCTCAATTGAAACTATGGGCTGTACAGAGGAAGCATTGTTGACCCCGAGAAACAAGCATGAAGCATACAAAGCTCCCATCACCATAAATAAACCTTGAGTTGAGCTCCTGAAGAGTTTACTATATTAAATAGCTTACTATCTCCACGTTAAAATTACCACAGAAACAAGGTAAAAAAAATAAAAGCCATTCTAAAAATATACAAAGGGGAGTAGGCATTCCAACCATCAGATGCTCAAAAATGGTTCAGCAGGAACCTCTTCGACATTGAACATTTATTGTTCAGGATTGGTTAAAACCTCTAAGATGCCTAAACAAGTAATCCATACATTAAAATGTTACATCTCTCAAAGGACTAACATAAGCACATCTTCCAAGCTGCTGAAACACACCAAAGATTTTTCCATTTTAATGGCGTACGTAGAGTACCATTCAGATTTCATTCTTATTTTATCGCTTTTCAATGATAGAAAAAAGATGGAACAAATTTTTGTTTCATTCTCAACAAAATAAAGAGAAAAAGGAAAGCTAAAAAGAACCTAAGCAAACTGAAAACAGAGAGCTATAGATGCTTACGAAAATGCAAGATCAAATATAAGTACTTTAAAAATGAAGAAAAAAAATTACCTCTTTGAACCAATATCCCAAAATACAGAGCCGAGTATTAATGCAGCCGCCACTGTGAAAGCTAACCTCACGGCATTATATTGTGGACTTCTCCAATATATAAGATTTTGCTTCCAAAAACAAATAAAAAATTGAGAAAGCGGATCCTGTGAATAAGTTGAAGAAAACTTCAACGGTTCTGAGCCAGGAGGTGGAACACTCAAATTTTTAATCGAAGACTCCACTACCCTGAAATGATAATTTTATCTTAACAAATCGCGCATAAAAATCAACGGAAAAGTCAAATATCTGACAAATATTAATACAATAATAATAAGAAATCAATTCGATCACCTATATTGCTCAGAACTTCTGTACACATCTGCAAAGTCAACTCCGAGTTTTTCTTCAGTAGCAGCTGTAGTAACCTCAAGCATCCAAGTTGCAGGATTGTACCCACTAGGAATTGAAGGGATGCCATCAAGCGCCTACACAAGGAAAAAGAGTACCGGAAAAAATCCTATGCATTAATTCCATTGTCAAACTAATCATCATCATGATCGCTAATATATTAAAGACATCAAATACCTGAAGTGCGGAGAACTAAGAACAGCAAGCAAATAAAATATAGACAATGGTAAATGAATGTCACCTGGAAATAGTTTATCATAGTCTTTGAGTGGACACCTAGCTTCCCTCCATATATAACCCGCCCACCTCTTTTCATAAGAAGTAGCTGTGCGTTACAACATAAAGTTATATGCCAAAAAAAAGTAAACAATAGAGTAACTAGCAATATCACAAACACACCAACCTCATCAAATGCTTCAAAGATATCAATACTTGGTTGATGTATGGTGCAAACCACAGTTCGTCCAGTATCAACGGTATTACGAACAGTTCGCATCACAATTGCTGCTGCTCGCGCATCCAGTCCAGATGTAGGTTCATCCATAAAAATTATGGATGGGTTCGCAACAAGCTCCACTGCAATTGTTAAGCGTTTTCTTTGCTCGGTTGATAAACCACTGCTACCTGGAAAACCAACCAAGGCATCCCTTAAACTATCAAGCTCCACCAGTCTCATTACTTCTTCAACAAACTCCTGCAATGTATTGTGGTAAAATTACTATCAGTAGAGTGATAACTACCCAACCGGCAGACTTAAATGTTGCTAAGAAGCTCACATGTCTTTGATTTTTGCTAACTTCTTTTGACAGACGAAGATTGGCAGAGAACCAAAGAGACTCTTCAACTGTCACCTGAGGAGAATGTATATCATTTTGTTCAACATATCCTGAAATTCTGGCAAACGTGCTTTGCTCCTTTGGATAACCTGATATCTTTATATCCCCTTCTATGTAACCACCAGTTTTCCGACCAGCAAGAACATCCATCAAAGTCGTCTTGCCGGCTCCACTTGACCCAACTAAAGCGGTAAGAACACCAGGTGAGAATACTCCACTCACATTTGACAAAAGCTGTAACTTCTTTTCTGGTATACCTTGTGACCTCATTGCCTGAAAGTCAATGACACCCCACCCCAAAAGAAAGCTTTACATTGATTTAGGATATCATTGATTTAAGAAATCATAAGGCAAAGGAATTTAGCTGCTAAGCAAACACACCTGGGGCATGTCGACATAGTAATTGACATTATGAAAAGTCATGGCCAATGGTTGAAATGGCAGAATCATTCCCTTCTTTTTGCCACTCTCCGGGGCAGAGGTTGTCTTTCTTTCAAACTGCTGCTTGGCCACTGAATATTCAGATGAGAATCAAACAATTAGAAAACAATTTTCTTGAGTTTTGGAAGATAAAAATATAGCTATAAATGAATAAACACAAACAATTCTTTAAAAAAAAAATTGAAAAGATGACTGACTTTTGACAGAATTTTCTTCTTTATCATCTATCACCACTTGTGATTTTCTAAGAGCTGTAATGCACAAAACAGGAAACGCCACGTCTATAAGTAATCAACAAATAATAAGAAAATCAATTGTAAAACGATAAAAACAAAGAGCCGAAACTTCCTCTTGTAACTTACGATTAAGGTAAGCCAGGGCCAAAGTCACGACACTGTTGAAAAGTAGAGAGTAAAGTAACAAAGCACCAACTCCGATCCAGTACCAATAATCACCAGACGGTAAACTGTGTGTATGAAGAACATTGTAACCTATCGTGTTGTCTCCAATAACAGATTTCTGCAAAATGTTATGGTTAATATTTCACCAGCATTTGGGCGACAAAAAAGCTGCCAGAAATGCATTTATTAGAGCACCTTCTTCCACCTTGCGGCGGCAAATTCATTAACAGAAATTGCACTCTGCGCATAGGACAGTGGTGACACCCAATAAGCCCAGCTCCACCATGGCTTAATCGATTCTGAAACAAGAAACACCAAATGACTAATTGACCTGAAAAAATATCATGATGTATGATCTAACCCTACCTTTAGGGATGATAAATCCACCCATCAAGAATACGATTAACAGAGAAGATGATGCAAATGTGTTGGCAACGACCATATCTCGAGCAATGGAAGCCATCATCCGGAATAGGCCCAATGCCATTTGATGTAAAGAGAACAGCAAGAACATGTGACGGAAAAATCTGAAAATAATGAAAAGGTAATTACAAACAAATTACAGAAAGCATAAGCATCACCCATAAAAGGAAGTACCTCCCAGTCTCTGGGGCAAAACCCACAGTAAAGTATACAACGCAAGACCAAACAACAGCTTCAAGGACGGAGTAAGGAACACGAAGAATCCAGCTGGCAACGGACCATGCCCATGCTGGATGAAAGTAATTATCACGCTGCTTGTAAAAGACCGGGAGTCGAGTTATCATGATAGGTAACTCAGAAAATCCATTAAACATCATATGAACCACTGCAAAAAACAGACAACTGAGATAGAGGTTGCCATTCTTTTCATCTGTGGGATGCAGTCTTGTCCGTAAAAACATTGTGCATGCGACAAATCCGACAAATGCGACCTTCAAAATATGCAACAGAGATTATGAGATGGAAAACCATGAGAGAAAATCTTCAAAAAGAAAATTATAAGTGGCAAAGAACTGAAAAGCTAAACCATACCTGGCACGTCCTAAATATATAAAGAAAACTATGTCTCTGGATCAGCAGAATTTCTCGTGCAAAGCATGTTCTAAAAAGCTCCCATTTAGATACAGCATATCTTGTTTTGGATAAAGCTGAAGGATGGCATTTAGATTTATCATGTGGAACAGAAAGTGAGGATTTAAGAGCCTTTCCAAATCTGGAATCTTTAAAAGCTTTTGCAATTTCTGAAACGGGAAGGAATACATATGGCTTTGAAGGATCAGCCCAGTATTGAGCTTGATCTTTCTTGGAAGTCACCTGTTAAAAAAAAAAATGTTAGGCAGCGCCAAAACAAAGAACATACTTGTAAATCTATTTTAACACATTACCTCTTGTAGGAAATCTGCAACCCCTTTGCGAGGAGGCAGCTGAAATCCTAACGACTCAAAGAATTCCAACACCTCTGCTCGAGGACCTTGATAGACCAGATGGCCTTCTGATAACAGCAGCAGATCATCAAATAAATCAAATGTCTCTGGTGGAGGCTGAAGGAGAGCCATTAGTATAGTAGCATCCATTTGATGAACAAAATTCCGCAAACATTTCACAATTTGGAATGTAGTGGAGCTATCGAGCCCTGTGGATATTTCATCCATGAATAGGGTTTTTCTTGGTCCAACAATCATTTCTCCTGCATATTATAACCTCGACTATTATTGCTGTTTGATAGAAGAGTATCAAATAACTGACTGGATATTGTTTGAAATTTGAACGTCAAACAAAATGCAACTCAATAATAACTTTCTGGTTCCACTAAATTTTTGGAAGTCCTAGTCAATATGTCCAAGCAATTTTCATCAGAAAACAATAATTGATATATTCTTTAACAGTTTGGATATCTTCATCATGGATCCATGATCAACATTTGGAGTAAGCCACATATTAAAACCAAATATTGGAAAGACTTCATTCAATGGTATAAATTTCAATAATGATGATACTACGACAAAAGAAAATTTTCTCTTTGGTCTTAGAACCAGTAAAGTGGAGTTAATCAGCAGTATAAATCTAAAGGTTAAATGGTAGATGCATATGCACGTGCAAGTGGAGAGGAGAGCAGAGAGGGACCTGTTGTAACTCTTTTTTTCTGACCACCCGAGACACCTCTGATCATATCATTACCAACTACAGTCTCAGAACACAGATCAAGACCAAGCACTTTTAGGACATAATCTGTTGAAACACTGTGTTTCTTACCACCGACAGACGATGCCTACACACAAAAATGCTTAAATTCAAAAAACAGGAGTTAACATAAACACAAAAATGAAAGCAGAGATTCAAAATGACAACCTTCATGAAAGCATCTATCTCCGGACTAGGACGTATGTTCCTTTCCTTCTCTAAACGGTTCAGATCATTGATATATGCTACAAGTAAGAGGGAAAGAAAAATGAATATCATAATTAGTAAGGAGACTAATAAGTTGTTGGTATAATAAAATCGACAACAGTTGCATTGACTCTACCATGATCTATACCATCTGAATATCTTACGGCCAGACAAAATTCATATAAATGAGAGCTAAACCCTCTAATTAGGTGATAAGGTTCACCTTGATCTTGTTTATTTAAAATTCTAGATCCAGCAATTTTATCAGTTCTGTTTGTTGTTTGAAAGTATGCAACACAAGAAGTAATTAATCTGTGTAATGATTGGAGTACATTTATATAATGCAAAATGCTACACGATCAAGACTGTGATTCTACTTTAAAAATTTTAATAATCATAATGAACCGACCTGCAAAGCCTTCATTTGCACCTTGCCATCGAGCAGCAAAATCAAAGGTTTCTCGAACAGTGAGCTCAGGAATGTGATTATCTGTTTGGCTTATGTATGCAGAAGTCCTTTGAACGTGAAATTCATCAAGGTTATAGCCATTGTACGTGATATTACCACTTTTCTGCAAACAAAAATAAGTTTATAATTCCTCCACACAACCACTGTCATGGAGCAGGATAAAAGTAACATTTTCGATAACAATTTTTTTTTTTTTTGGGACTTTGGGTAAACTATCTCTGAAATCATATTTTGTTGATTTGATGAGACAAAGATTCTGTCAATAGAAAATTCAGAGCTGAAGATTGATGAAAATATATTTCAGCTCTCAATGATGCAGTATTCTTCAGGGACTCAATTCAATTCTCAACTACTATTGATAACTATAAAACTTATCATTATTCGTTCAAGGTTTATGTAAGTTACAAGTGCGTAAACAGATATGATTGACACGCTTGTCTAAAGTACTAACCTTTAAGGAGCTGTCAAGTTTCCCAGCCAGAGCTAAAAGCAAGGTGGATTTCCCAGAAGCAGGAGGTCCTAAGAGCAAGGTCATCCTACAAATACCAAAAAGTTATATTCACATGCAGAAAATGAAGATTTCAGATGATAACTGATAAAACAACATGTGAAACTTAATAAATTTCTCTAACGACTCTAACGAAGCAGGAAAAAGTAAAACATAATCTCGTAGGCTCGTAATCAAGTCAAGGATATGTTCGTGATTCAGTGTGGTGGCTTTGGGTGCGTGGGTAACTTGCACACAAGGTAAGTAAAAGAAAGCGTTTACACAATAGTCAAGGGATATATTATGCTTTAAAAATTAAGCAGAAGTACAACGACTACAAACACCACTCGAATTATTAAGGCTCTTTGACACATGTATATTATTAGTCAAATATGGGCAAAATCTTTTTATTGTTGTTATTATTATTATTATTATTGTTTTCCATTCATTAGCTATCGACTACTTCTTTGTATATGGCCAGTTGAAAGCCCAGATCAAGAAAAGATGATGACCTTAGAGAATTATCGTAAATAGCTACAAACTTGGGTGAATTTACTATCCTATCTTAATAACTTCATTATAAACTGATTCGATTGAAGTCAACAAACACAATGTCAGTATATATTGAGATCGAGGTGTGGCATGAGTATATAAGTATAAATATACAGAGACAAACACATGCATGTATATTTGAGCTACTTAAAAACAGGTACCTCCCCGGCTTCACGACGCCACTAACGTCATTCAAGATGGTTAAAGAATGTCTCTTAGGTTTAAAAATTCTCAAGCCAGTTAAGATTCTCTGCATTAAAATCCACAAGAAATGAAGCATTATGTTAGATAAGACATCAGTGCTTGCATGCTTAATACGTTAATGATAGACAGTTAACAATATTAAATGAAACAATAATGAGAAAGGATACTAACCTCGAATACATCACGAGTAGCATTAACCAAAGTAGGTAAAGCTCTCGATCCCGTTTGAACATCAGCCACAACTTTCAAGTTCTGGAACCTCACCTCCACCTTTGGCACTTCTATTCCAACCCTTCATCAACATCAACAAGAACCAAACCACAACATTATATTTTTTCATTTTTTAATTAATATAATTGTATAAAACATTACCGAGTTTTGTAATTTAGCCTATATATAATCTATTTATTCCTTATGAGTAAAAAAACAAATATATTAGAAACAGTGCTTTTTTCGATAAGAGTTTTCCTGCACTTTGGGATACAACAAGATTGCCAGAAAAACCTGGTTCGAAAATTTCTATATTATATATACCTATCAAGGCGTTCTTTAATGGCAGAGAGAAGTTTGTAATTATCCTGATCGTTAGTAGCCAAGGCCTTACTAACAACTTGTTCGCGACGGCTTCGATTGAGTTTCCGCACATCAATCGTCTCGGTCTTGGCTTCGCCTCCGTTTCTAGATGTCGTTGTCTTCAACAAGGCGAAGTTTCCTTGCTTTTGCGACGGCAATCTGGCGATCGCCGCCCACATAAGCTCATCCTCGTCCTCCTCCAACGACTCCGCATTCGACGCACGCGTAAACGATTCTCTCGCGGTTCCATCTATTTCCACTTCGAAGTACTCGCTTCCGTTAGAGGCCGCCATGTTATTAGAGCCTCGCCCTCACCTCCCCCCCTCTCGCTCTCTCTCTCTTTCTGTCTCTTTCGTTTCAGATTCTCAGGAGTTTCTCTCTCTTCCAAACGATAGTTTGATATGAAAACGTTGTGTTTATTATATAAACGCTGGAGTCTTGGAGAGTTTGCCCCGGGAATTTTGAAGAATTGAAATGACGATATTGCCCCTCATTTCGAGTGCGCATCATTTTGCCGTGGCCTGACAGTTTTGAAGACTGAAAAGACGGAGCTGAGTTTCTACTCGCTAGCTTTCTTAAGGTAACTTTGAAGATGCGAAATGACGAAATTAGCCACCAATATCTGACGGTTGGGGTAAATCGGCAATCGCCTACCTGACTTTGGATTCCAGAGAATACAAAGTTAGTTGTCCTGTTCTTTTGGTCACGTGTGGAATAGGAGCACATTCCTTGAAACGTGTAACTTAAATAAGAATAATTATTATTACCGTGGGTGAATTTATAAGTCACGTTAAAATACGAATTCTCTTTTTCAAAGCATTTTTGTTACAAAGGAAACAGTGTAACGTTTGGAGTCGAACTCTTGTTACGCCCACCAGTGCACAAGCAGAAGCATAGGATACGCATGCACATACAACTTTTGCTTACGAGTATGACGCATTCGATGACGCAGGACACCATATCCATGAACATGATCAACCTTCATTACATGCAATTACACCTAATTACTTGTCCAAATTGTCAACTTCAAAAAGGTAATTAACACTGAAAGCCATACGTGAGTTGTACGTAAATATATGTGATCATTTATCAAAATTCTCGTTCAACTTTTGCATGCTCCAACTTCGAATTCGTGGGCACATAACAAAATATAAATCGCAAACTAAAAATGAGCTAATCGCTAACATCACCAACGAGTAACATTTCAGCAGGCCTTAATAATTACACGGTTCATACGAACAAGAAAGCTTGTTTGTTTTTTGGCGCAAGCCATTCACATAACAAAATTCCCATTACCGCAACATACTGTCAAGTTAAGGTGGCTACTGGTACAAGGTTAGAGCATTAACAAACCTACAAAAACAAGATCAAAAGATTTGCGCAATGGCACTTTGACAATAGATGACAACAGATACCTCGTCGACTTAATACATTTATGCTAGCCATTGCCCTTGTGACTGTATTTCGTTAACTTTTTCTCGACTTCTTAGACCTGACATTCTTGCGCTTTAACTTGGATGTGTCGTCATCAGAATCTTCGCTTTCATCCCCAAACTTATGCTTTTGCTTTTTATCAGCCTTTCCACAGACAATAATCTTCATTTCTTCCTTCTGTTCCAGCAGTTCCGACTTCTCCTTTGGCCTCCAAATGAAAATAGACCTGAAAGGAATACGCATAATCACATTATAGATAGAATGGCAATACATCGAATAAGACATGACACTTCACTATTTCAGATTAAAGCAACAAATCAAACTCTCCAAGTTCATAACTGCTAAACAAGTAAATGTAGCTAATTTTCTCATCCCTCACCACAATCGGCCCATTTCATGTTGATTTGATCAAACAAAAGCTAGGGAAATCTGTATAGCATTACTGCTCCATGAATGAAAGACAATACCAAAAGTATTCAAAACTAGCTCAAAGGAATGATTGTGGCACCCTTGAGGAGGGAAAGAAAAGTTCTGGAAATGTATATAGGAGGCAAAAAGCTCTACCACAACAGAATAATATGATTCAGTGAGAGAAGCAGAGTCCAACCTCGAACTACCAGATGCCAAAACATCATCTCGTGGATGTAGCTTGTTCACAGGACTGATAGTTGTAATATTTGGATCCATAACCTCAGCAACTAATTGGCCTGTAGTGATATCTATGAAATCGATGGGATGCAGAGCAGCTCCATTATAATTTTCACTTATATAACGACCAATAACTGCAAGGGACTCCGATGGATCCTGCAACAAATACATAATAAATTAATTTCCTAAGATCCAAGAAGAAGAATTTAAGCAAACTAAAGGTAAGCATTTCAAGTAATATGATATCACCTTTGGATCCCATTCAGCTCGAAAAGGTGTCAGATGGCGATTAAAATCATGACTGTGCACAATTTCTCTGCTTGGGGAGTCCAAATTACCAAAGATAGAATCCCAAATACGAAGTCGGTTGTCCTGTGAAGTGGTAAGGATTTTGCTACCAGACGGAGAGAAATATGCCGAGTTAACAACACGTTTGTGAGGAAGGTCACAGAGAGAAGATCCAGCTTCTAATCGCCGTATGTCCCATATACGAGCCTGGAGTAATAATATAATATGACTTTCAGAACTGGCATAACCAGAATAATAAATGTAAGCAAGATGATTAGCAAACTCATATTACCAAGCAAAATTTTACAAACAGCCTAATTTCCAGGGAAATTAGCTTTTCTAATATAATATATTAGTTTCCATAGATTATAATAGTGAAAAAAAAAATTACCAGATAGCAGTTAAATCATAACCCTTGTTGGTGTGCAGTGAAGGAACAAACCATTGAACGGTCACAAAAGTCAATAAATACAAATTTGAACTAATAAAACTAAAAAACTTACAAAGTGATCGTTTCCACAACTTAAAAGCAGTTCTGGTTGAATAGGATTACAATGCAGACCAACAACTTTGCTACCTTTTCGGTGGATCAAGATTGCCTCCCCACTTCTGCTATTGGTTCGTGTATCCACCCTAAGATAAGGAATAAACAACCAACTTTTACATTCTTTCTTTTCAGTCCTAGATTATTCAATTAATTTACTTTTAAGTTAAAAATGATAATCAAATACATGTGTAGCATGCAGCTGAAAATTCAGTAATGTTTCTAACTAACGCAAACTGTAAAGTTTCTCAAACGTTGCAAGTACAACAGAGAACTTTGCTGCAGAACCAAGCAGCCATTCAGTGAGTAAGACAGTAGCAAATTCTAACTAGCATAATCTTTGCAGCAGAATCCGCTAGAATTAGATGATCATAACCACTAATATTTGATGGGTTTGACAATTTGGCAAGACGACCTCTCTGTCAATGTTAAAGTTAACTTCTCGGTGGGCATGATTATCAACCTAATTTTATATCCTCGCTCATCCTATAGGTGACACATCAATAAAATGATTCAAATAGCAAAGGGAACAACCTTCTATTCAGAAAACTGTCATTGACAATATACCACTTTCTGTTTGCTGTAATAAAATTTGATTTTTCCCAAACATTCACAACATGCTGTTGATCTTGAATTTTGTCAACAGACACTAGGAAAAGGACAACTTGTTGTACAAGGAAATAGCTAGCAAGCTTAGTAGTGTCACCAAGTGGGTAAGCCTTTCATAAGCTGTTCTGCATCTCTTGTATCCTAATCACAAACCTTTAAGCTGTAACTATAGCACAAAAGAAAATAACTTACAGGTAGAGAAAACCAAAATTATCAGCAACAAGTACAACCCCTTTCTCTGGATTGATATCCATGCCATAAAGCATCCTCCAAGTACGTGGGCCCTACATACAAGCCATATATTTAGTCACATAAAACTCATGCTGGATAATAAAATATCAGAACGAGTATGAAATAATCAGTTCAACTCATGCTTTACGAACTTCAAGAAGTAAAACAAAATAAACTATTACATGCCATCCATTAGGGTTAATGTTCATCAAAGATAACGCCAAGCCAGTCTCCAAGTCCGTGCAACTGACAGTTCCATCAGAGGATGCAGCATAAACAGTACCATCATTTGTAGGGTTAAACCTGTAAATGACTGGTTACATTTTACACACCCAAACTGTACTAGCACAACAGAAGAATGGCTGAATGTTAAAGAGATGACTCACCTAATGTTATTGACTATACAGGAATGTATGTTTCCATAAACTATCTTTTCAGATACTTTGTAAAAATCCCAGACTCCAACTTGTCCTTTCTTTTACCATGAACCAGAAAACAGGGGACATGTGTCAATAGTCATGAAATCCAAACATCCTTAAATTGATGAAACTTGAACAAACAAATAAAATATTATACAAGTGCGACTAACCTTATCTCCAGATAAAAGGATGTGATTATTTGTAGGATGGAACTCTAAACATGTCACTCGTCGACTATGATATCTGATGACTGCACAGTTTACTTGATCTGGGATCACATGTGCAGGCTTCATCTATTGAAGAGAATTGCAGCAAATTCAATATGAAGAGAATCACACAAAACCCAACACTATAATGTAACAACTAAGCATAAATGGAGAACAAAATAAGTCAGCATCAGATATAGCGCATACTCATCAAGCACACACTGAATACTACAGACAGTCGGCGCAAACACAAAGGAAACCAGTGTCAACGACTTTACTCCTTGGGACATAATTTGACACATAACAACCACTTGCACATACAAGCATCATGCGGATATTAAGTAAACAGAATAATGACAATTTAAAATTAAAAAAAAATACACTTACATGAGGCATGTTGGGTCTGAGCTGTCGCTCAAAGACATATTCTACTGAGTTGCCAGCATTTCTATGGGATGCTGGAGTGACCCCATACTCGGTAGCAACTCTATGAGGGCAACTCATCGTAGTGTGACCTTCATTTCTCAAAAAATTCAAATTAAAAAAAAAAATCCACGTAAGAACATCATATATGTAAATTATACAATATGACCCAACGGTGTAAAGTAAAGACATGATGACAACCGACAAGATACCAAATCAATATCAACTGAACAGCAATGTTATTCTAAATGGAAAAACAGAGCTACTTTACCTGGCATTTTGCAAAGAAAGCAAGGTTTCATTGGACAATCTATATATGTTGCTCCTTTAAACCCTGCTTCATGACCCGGCTTTTTACAAACCTAAAACCCCACCAAAACATGTAATTGGAATAAAAATACTAAGAAAAATAGGAAAATAAAAATTCAGTCTTTTTCTTAAAAGGGCTTACTTTGCAAACTTTCTTCAGACTGATGGTAATAGGAGCTTTCCCTTTTCTCTTTGCATCCAAATCCTCTTCAATTTTCTCCTCACGTCCATTCTCTGTTACTTCTTCTTCTGATTCTGAAAATGGGCCCTCCTCCCGGTCTTCTTCTTCGTCTTCTGATGAGCTCTGCTCAGTGTCCGTGTCTCTCTCAATCACAACTCTCGGAAACGCCATTCTTCTCGTTTGCGGGGCCATTTCCGTCAATTCACATACAATCAGACGAAAACAAACACAACGGCAACGATCGTGGAATCGATTCGAATTCACTCCAGACAATATTACACAAATACGAATTGGGAAATGAAATGGACGTTCAAACGTGGTTGGGCATTAAAAATGAAGTACCAAAATACCGATTCGTCGCCTCGTCGCACGTGTGCACTTCTAAATTACTCAAATACCCCCAGAATTTTTAGTTAATTCACCACATTTTGTCTGGTTACTTTCGGCATTTTGAAGTTCTTTCAATGGCGGGAAATACGTGGCGCATTATCAGCCCTTCACATGTAAAATACGACGAGTCACTGAAGTATGATTAATATTTTGCATAAACAAACAACTACAGTCATTATTATTATTGTTTGAGCCACAAATGCCATCGATGACGTCAAAATCAGAGAGGGAGGGAGTTATCTGCGAGAACAACTAGTCGACTAAGTTTCATGTCGTTGCTCCTCCATCGCTCTGCTTGTCCACAGTCCACTAAAAATCTCGAGGCTCAGAACGCTTCCGTTTCACCGTAGGCAAGCTAGTTAAAATCAATGCCATAGGTGGCGGCAAGTATATAACAGCAACAACAACTGAATAACTGAAAATCAAGAAGAAGAAGAAGAATAAACGACAAGTTAGTTCATCGCTAAAAGGCTTAGCTTAAACCGGAACAATTTTATCCTTGCACGTGAATTCTCCAGTTCCAAACAATCTCTTTGCTCCGAAACTCAATCCTTCGCGCTCCCAAACCCGCATCACACCTCCGTTTTCTCTTCGCAAGGTTCGAGCTCGAGGGAGCTCCGCGGAAGTTGCCGTCAAGGAAAATGAGCAGCGGCGGCGGCGGCGTTCGAATGAGAGGATTTCAGATTTGTCTCTGGAGGAGGAGGAGGAGGAGGAGTTGCCAGCGGGACTAAATAGGGAGGCGATGCCGAGACACGTGGCGGTTATAATGGACGGGAACGTGAGGTGGGCCCGGCAGGGAGGGTTGCCGTCCTCTGCGGGACACGAGGTGGGCGTACGGTCTTTGAGAGAGCTTGTGGAGCTTTGCTGTTGATGGGGAGTTGAAGTTTTAACCGTTTTTGCTTTCTCTTATGATAACTGGGTTCGCCCTCAGGTGAAGCAGTTGGCTCTGGACCCTCCCCACCCTTTTTTCAATCTTTAACGCAAAATTGTTGCTTAATTTTAAAACCCACAGTAGCTAAAGAACGAACGATTGTTTTTATGACCACGCAATTACACTCAACGACTATGATTTCATTTCATTTCGCAGCAACTTAGGATTGAAAGTCACGACACCCCGATACTAGCTGGCTAATTAATTGATCCGAGTAACGATAAACGTGCAACAGAAACAATTTTGTAACTAAGTGTCAAAACAACATCGTTTTGAGGAATTTGATTTTGCCACTTGTTCGCATGCTTATCATTTTTCTAATTAATTTTTATTGGTTAAAAGTGCAGGTGGAGGTCGAATTCTTGATGAAACTGTTCGGGGAATATATTTCGACGAGATTAACCGTGATGAGCAGATAGTTATTAGTAGGGTTTTCACAAATAGATATATATGTCAGAAGTTTGGTAGTAGGAGAACGGGAGCAGAAATATTCTGCTCATCCACGAATACGCAATCAGCGAGGCCGGTCTCCTGCTAATGGTTGAGGCGAGGAGACCCGGTCAACGGTAGTTGGCGAGACGTGCACCCCAACCCAAGAATCAAGGCACGAAGATCACGCGACTACCCACGATTACAGAAACGGGACATCCACTTCCGAGAGATGGGAACGTAATGGGCGTGGATTGAATGAGGGTCTGGACTCAGAAGAAGCCTATAAAAAAGGTGGTCAATGAAGGTAAAAGGGTTAGAACTTTTAATACTAAAACTGAGATAAAGAGAGCATTCAATAACAAGCCTTAAGATTAGTGACTAACGTTCTCAGGAGCACAAAGCCTTCATATCTGACTTGAGTGTCGGAGGGTTTATGTCGGGAAAACAACCGGCGTGCTCTGACTTTGTGTCTGTGTATGCAGGGGTTTTTGGGGAAGAAAGCATACGATTATGAGGAGAGATCCTGATCGCGGTCGAGTTGATTGAGCAGAGATCCTGATCGTGGTAGAAAGAGTAACCAGAATCTCGCATCAACAGAAACTCTTCGAAAAATCCATAAAGTCTGAGCTAGAGGGTTTCATAAGGAAGATATAGACCATCGTTCCATAAATTTTTTCAGTATATTATAACAGTTGTGCTTTATCTTAATTTTAAAAACATCGAAAGTGTTCGATAAAATAATATGGGACCTAAATTGTTTGTTTTCTTTTGGAAGTTATGTTTCTGTTTCTCAAAATAGACATGTCAACTCTATATACTGTATTTATATCCCTAACATGTTTTCATTCCCTTGATGACCAAATTGAGAGCAAGAAGCATCTGCAAATAGTTCTATGCTTGTTTGACTTTTAGTAGTCGTATTATATATTGGCCTGAAGTAGCTCTTGCAGTTGCAGGTTATTACT
>MKYO02007187.1:0-20828 GCA_002013955.2 Citrus medica
TGTGTTATGGAATGGAATATTTAAGGCGTGGAAGGACAACATTGTTGTTAATAATCAAAAACTTGTTACTATTAACTGAAAACTTAACGGCTCATACAGAAACTACACTGGTTCTGTGGTAATATTATCTGTATGTATCATAAAAATTTGGAAACCAAGTCATATAGTCCTTGAAATCTCATTAAAAACAAGTCAGGTATGCAAAAATTCTATTTCAAGAAAGAAAGATACTGATCTGATATAAGCACCACTATATATCATCGGAAGATTCCAGGCATAAGTCTGCAATTCTTAAGATTATTACATGGTCTATTCAGTATCTCAAATGATAGAGCTATTAGAAACACATCAACCCTAGCATAGCAGGTTATACCACAGTATTCATAGAACTTATTTCTTATTTTCAGTTCCACGCACAATCTTAATAGCAAGGTCCTTCAGAGTTTTTGTACAATACTCTTTAGTTATCCGAAATAAACTTATACTAGCCTTGACCATGTTGAATTCTCAGGGAATCCAGCTGAGATTTTCCCCTAAGCTCACGAGCATACCGGCTCCTAAAGTATTCTTCAATTCTCACTCTTCTAAACAAAGGAGGAGTTTTTTCAGAGATCAAACTGGAGGCAGGATACACTTCACCATCATATCTCACTGAGTAAACTGTGGCAACAGAAAGTCTTTCCTGTACAGAGTTTACAACTGCACGATGCTCAATGCTACGGTATGTCCCATTGGTTATAATCTGCCATGTAAAAATTATTAAAGCACATAAGCAAGCGCATAAAAATGCCAGGTTAAGGTAATTTATTATAATTATTACCTCCAATGTGTCTCCAATGTTGACAATGAAAGCATCCGGGAGTGGGGTAACAGGAATCCACTTTCCATCCTTCTTTACCTGGAGACCCTCCACTTCATTAAGTTGTAGCAGAATGGTAAGTGCAGCTGCATCAGAATGTGGCGACAGGCCCATAACCTTCTCGGGCTGAGGACATGGAGGGTAATAATTAATCCTCATTCCTTGCACTCCATTTTCAAAGAATTCTCTCATTTCTTCATCTTTGATATTTAACACTTCTCCTATTTTCGATATTAGGTTCTCGGATAGGGTTTTTAATTCCATTGAGTAAACTTCCAAGGTCTCTCTACAGGAAAACAAGATGCACTATCCATTATTTGTTTGCAAATCCAAATGACATTGACGTAGAAACAGAGAGAGAGAGAGTGAGAGAACCTGAGGGAAGAAGGGAGCTTAGGAAATAAGTGTGGCTTCCTCAGATGAACTGGAAGAGTCATCATGGTGAAAAGGTCAGCCCAATCAAGCTTTTGTTCCTCGGATACAACAAAGGCTTGTCCAAATCCTTCCATATCTCCTGGATGCTGCCAATATTTTTTCTTTTCTTCCATGCTGAGATTGAAGAATCCCTCAACCTCTTTCTTTAATTTCTCTAGAAATGCTGTGCTCATTCCATGATTTACCAGCTGAAAGAAATACAGGAACGAAATGCAGCAAAGATTTAATAATCGTGCCACTAAGCTCACAATAGTCCAGATGTTTTATTAAGACAGATTGCAACTTATCTGACTGATTTAGAGATAAGATTTACCATCAAAGATGGCTAAAAACATTTGTTACATTTAAATCTTCTCAACAATTAGTTTCCACAGGTGTTTTTACTCATTCTATCAGAGAAATTTCGGTTATTCTAGAATAACTATAATGAGCATGAAGTTCTTGTGGTTTGTTCACACCTAGAATTTGAAAAATCATACAACTGCAAATAATCTCAATGTTACTTCGAATTATCTTTAAATTAGAGTAAATTTGCAACATTGAATACAGAAATGAGTACATTTTCTAAGGGGTCTTCCACAATTTACTATAGTATATCTTTTAAAATTTTGACAGAAGCATATTTCTCATAAGGTACCAAAAGCTATTGAGGCAGAGGAGGCGAAATTTCTCAAGACAATCTTTTTAATACATATTGCCTGTTTGACATTTAGGAATGAAATAGCTAATTAACCCATGTCTGGAGGGGGAAAGGTAAAGCAGTATAGAAAGTCAATAATAAATAAACCAGAGACAAGTTCTTCTTTTCACAAGCTGCAGTCCTAAGCCACAGACAACACCGAAAAGTGAAACCATGATCTGCTAACATCAATGATACGTGGGTTTAAGAATAAATATGAATTTTAATTTTGCCTATTTGATTGAGAATTTGCATATTTCTCGATTCTTGTTCACAAACAAGCATGTTCTGGCAAAACAATTTTCTAACTTTGCTAAAGCATTATACCTGGAAAAAACCCCATTCTTTGCATGCGAAGTCGAGCTTGGCTAGCTCAGAATCCATTGATTCTTCAGAAAGTAAGCTTTGCATGTTAATAACTGGTATCTGTGAAATCAAAGTATCATCAGAAATGAGGGGTGAATCTTGATCTGGACGTATGTATCTGTCGGGGACAACTAACGCAGGATTCTTGACCAACTCTTGAACACAAGGCACAAGGAGAGATCTTGCAATCTGGGCCATCTTTTGTTCCTCAAATCCTTTCAAGATTGCTGCAGCTTTGTATTGGTTTTGGAACAAGACTGAATGCTGACAATCACAAAAGTAAAAAAAGAATCTTTTTCCAATAAATTAATCAGCATCCTCCACCCAACCATTCATGAAGTATTTTAAATTTTTGCACATGTTTCGAATGCATAAAAAAAATATTCGCAGGTCAAAACTATCCTCTATTGATAACGATAACAAACCATCAGCCAATTAATTATTTGTGGTTCCCACCGTGTCATCAACCCAAAACGTGAAGGTATTGCATTTTCAATATTGCGTTTTGTTTTCTTTTTCCCTTTTTATTTTTCTTTCACAACTTGGCATAACTTGGCATTGGTCTCGGAGCATTTGCTCTTGACTTGTGCGAGTAATCCACCATTGCGTGTCTGCAGTTAAAAGGACTTCCTAAAATTTTTTCTAACACGCTGCAATCTGGTGCTGTGTTGGAATTGACTGTGCACTATGAAGAAAACAGTGGATTCCAATTGTAATCCATTAGTCATTTATACAATTATAGCTGTTTATGTTTAGGCATTAATTATCTTTATATTTTTATCTGATAATAACCAATTAAAACCTCATATTTTACTTGTGAATCCAACTTCCACTTATGAAAGTAACATCTGTCTCATTTTTAGTTATTGATAATTATTATTACTATTATTATTTTTTATTATTATTATTATTGGTAACAAGTTACAACTTATGTACTCATGCAATGTGTGCTATGGAGAACAATGTTGCTACAAGTAATACAAAATTTTTTACAATTTATTGCCCTGAATATTTTCGGTAAAAACTACTTATTTTAACTACCTTCATGCTGCTGGGGAAGGTTGTAAAACACATTATCACAACAATCTGCTTAATGTGACGGATGGTTAAGCCAAATGACTACATATAACCCAAGCATGTTGCTATCTATTCAACTTCAGGGACATTGTAACAAAATATATTGTTGATAAGGATGTAATTGGACATGCAAGCGTTAGAATGGCATGCTTAAGTATTTAATATCATATTTGAATCATCTTTAACTCCGAAAGCAAGTGAAATAGTTCTTGAAATCTGATAAAAACATGACAAGCCTGCAAAAATTCTATTTCAAAAATGAATGATACTGATCCAAAATAAGCACAATTATCATCAGAAGATTCTAGGCACAAATCTGCAATTATCCAAAATAATCTTACTAGCCTTGACCATTTTGAATTCTCAGGTCATCCAGTTGAGATTTGCCCCTAAGCTCGCGAGCATACCGGTTCCTAAAGTATTCTTCAACTGTCACTCTTCGAAACAATGCAGGAGTTTTTTCAGAGATCAAACTGGATGCTGGATATATTTCACCATCTAATCTCTTTGTGTAAAATGTGGCAATGGAAAGTCTTTCTTGTATAGAGTTTACAATTGCACGATGCTCAATGCTACTGTATGTCCTATTGGTTATAATCTGCAATGTTAAAAATATTAGAGCACATGAGAAGGGACATAAAAATGCCAAGGAAAGTAATCATAATTATTACCTCCAATGTGTCTCCGATGTTGACAATGAAAGCATTTGGCAGCGGTGTGATAGGAATCCATTTTCCATCGTTCTTGATCTGGAGACCTTCTACTTCATTGATTTGTAGCAGAATGGTAAGAGCAGAGCCATCAGAATGAGGGGTGAGGCCCATAACATTCTCCGGCTGAGGACATGGAGGGTAATAGTTCATCCTCATTGATTGGAAACCATTTTCAAAGAATTCTCTTAATTCTTCATCTTTGATATTTAAAACTTTTCCTATTTTCGATATCAGGTTCATGGCCAGAGATTTTAACTCCATCGAGTAAACTTCCAAGGTGTCTCTACAAGAAAAAAGAAGATAACGCATTAGATAGAATCATAGAAGGTTTAATTTGCTCTTTTTGTTTGCAAATCCATTTCAAGCACAAACAGAGAGAACCTGAGCAAAGGAGGAAGCTTAGGAAATAAGTGTGGCTTCCTCAGATGAACTGGAAGAGTGATCATGGAGAAAATGTCAGCCCAATCAAGCTTTTGTTCCTCAGATACAACAAAGGCTTGTCCAAATCCTTCTACATCTCCTGGATGCTGCCAATATTTTTTCTTTTCTTCCATGCTGAGATTGAAGAAGCCCTTAACCTCTTTCTTCACTTTCTCTAGAAATGCTGAGCTTACTCCATGGTTTACCAGCTGAAATTTTGCAGGAATAAACAGCAGCTAAGATTTGATAATCGTGCCACTAGGTTCACAATCGTCCAGGCATTTTATGAAGACAGATTGCAACTTATTTGACTAATTTAGAGACAAGATTTGCTGTCAAAGATGGCTAAAAGCATTTGTTACATTTCAACTGAGAACATTGTTGTTGCATTAAACACCAATTTTATTTTGTTTATAAATCTAACTCTGCTAAAGCATTTTACCTGGAAAAAACCCCATTTTTTGCAAGCGAAGTCGAGCTTGGCTAACTCAGAATCCATTGATTTTTCAGAAAGCAAGCTCTGCATGTCAATAACTAGTATCTGTGAAATCAAAGTATCATCAGAATTGAGTGGTGAATCTTCGTCCGGACATATGTATCTAGGAGGGACAACTAACATAGGATTCTTGACCAACTCTTGAACACAAGGAACAAGCAGAGAACCTCCAATCTTGGCCATCTTTTGTTCCACAAATCCTCTTAAGATTGCTGCAGCTTTGTATTGGTTTTGGAACAAGAGTGCAGGGTGCAGACAATCGCAAGAGTTGAAAACAATTATTTTCTAACAAATCAGCATCCTCCACCTAACCGCTCATGATATATTTTTATGCAAATGACTGATCTGGATTATTTTAAGGGGACCATTCAACAGCATGGTAAAATATGGGTAGGAAGTAGACCATCATTGATAATCATAACTAACAAATCAGCTAGTCGATTAATTATTAGTAATTCCCATATTACCTTATACATTAATAGTACTAATGGACAGAGCCGTCACCTCGTTCACCTTTTGACTCCGGATCATCCTGTTCGTATGCTTCTTGCATGGTCTTGAAGGAAAAATGAAAATTCTAGAAATATTTTTCTTATTGAATTCAGCAGCGGAGTAATCGAGTATTGGATTATGTTAATGGTCAGAAGAAATCGCAAGCAGAAATCCTTATCTGATCACAGTATAAATGCCCTTTTTATGGATTGTTCAATGTTCTTAATTTTAATCTTGACGAAGAAGAGAAGAAGATGATACCAGGATTGACTTATAAAAAGTTATATGGAACTTACACAATGAGAAAGATAGAAGATTCTTTCATTTTCTATTTTGATTACCAAGCACGTGTGATATGATACACGTGTTACGGTAAATTTTCTATTCTAGGACTATAGATCTTAGTCTAGGACTATGTAAATGAACAGATATCCTTAATAACAGATACTACTGCTTTTTATACTCTAATCTGACCAACCCGAAAGAACCCCAAGAAACCAGTTCACGCTTCCTGGGTTTCCAGCCAAGAAGACCTCCAGTTGCTTCTCGCGTGAGCTAACGGTAAAAACCACTTCTTGAATTAGATTTTGGGACACTTGTCAAACATCCACGAAACTTCTTGATTGAAATGCTGAGATGGCTGCCGTTTGGGTTAGTAACACACGTGACACATCACGTGCAATACTTAACGAATCCAGCCGACATATCACTTGCATTAAACATCTGTTCTGAACTCCAATGTTCGACATGTCGTTTATCCTTGCTAACAAACAGACGCGTGTCATACATATCCTTGAGATCAGATTTGAGTTTTATGAATCCAACATTCTCTACCTTGAACTCAAATCAGTTACCCCTTTTGCTTATGTCTTCCACTGAATCCCTGCAGTATTATAGCCTGCAGATCCCAGCTGAGTTCATGCAGAACTCCAGCTTGGCTGCTGGTACAGACTTTGTCAACATATCAGCAAGGTTATCATCAGTGTGAACTTTTAACAGCTTCACTACACCTTTAGACACCTTCAGCCTGACAAAGTGCAGTTTAATGTCAATGTGCTTTGTCTTTTCGTGATGCACTTGGTTTTTGCTTAGGCAAATTGCACTTTGGCTATCACAGTGAACAACCACCTGTCTTTGTTCAAATCCCAATTCTGTAACCATTCCTCTGAGCCATATTGCCTCCTTAAAGGCTTCTGCAGCTGCAGTGTACTCAGCTTCTGTTATTGACAGAGCAACAACACTTTGCAATGAGGCTTTCCAGTTTATGGTGCAGCCACTGAGTGTGAACAAATAGCCTGTTAGAGACCTCCTTTTATCCAGATCCCCTACATAGTCAGCATCTATATACCCTTCAACATCAACTTCTGTACCTCCTTTTGCACCATAGATGAGGCCATAATCAGCAGTCCCATTGAGATATCTTAACATCCATTTTACAGCTCTCCAGTGCTCCTTTCCAGGATTAGCCATATACCTGGAAACTACACTTACTGCATGAGAGATATCTGGTCTTGTTAAGACCATGGCATACATCAAGCATCCTACAACACTTGAATATGGAGTTGTGCTCATCTTAGCTTTTTCATCTTCAGTCCTTGGACATTGATTACAAGACAGCCTGAAATGAGCAGGCAGTGGAGTTTGAACTGGTTTAGAGTCCACCATTTCAAATCTCTCAAGTACTTTCTTTATATAACAGTGCTGTGATAGCTTTATTATCCCTTTCTTACTATCCCTTAGCAACTCTACTCTAAGAATCTTCTTGGCTGCTCCAAGATCCTTCATCTCAAATGCATTCTTTAACTACTTCTTCAGCTCATCTATTTGATCCATGTGGTTACATGCTATAAGCATGTCATCAACATATAGCAACAGATAGATTTTACCTCCATCTGTCAAGTCTTTGTGTTATACACAGCAATCATAAGAGCATCTTTGAAAACTGACAGCTCATCTATTTGATCTATGTGGTTACATGCTATAAGCATGTCATCAACATATAGCAACAGATAGATTTTACCTCCATCTGTCAAGTCTTTGTGTTATACACAGCAATCATAAGAGCATCTTTGAAAACTGTTCTCAGCCATGAATTTGTCAAATCTCAAGTACCATTGTCTCGGGGATTGCTTTAATCCATATAAAGACTTTCTCAAATGACACACATAATCAGCTTTAGCTGGATTCTCATAACCTCTTGGTTGTGCCATTACAATCATCTCTTCCAATTCACCATGAAGGAATGTAGTCTTGACATCCATCTGTTCCAGGTGCATGTCATTTATTACAACTAGTGCTAACAGGATCCTCAAGGAAGAGTGTCTTACCACTGGGGAAAAAACCTCATTGAAGTCAACCCCCTCTTTTTGTGTGAAGCCTTTGGCAACCAACCTGGCTTTGTATCTAACTGGTTCAACTCTTGGAATGCCTTCTTTGACCTTATAGATCCACTTGCAGCCAACTACTTTCTTCTTTTCTGGTTTTGGAATCAGATCCCATGTATGGTTCTTAATCAGTGATCTCATTTCTTCATCCATAGTTGCAACCCACTTCTTTGAGTCCTTACTACTGATAGCTTCAATGTAAGTTTTTGGTTCATCTTCTTCTATTTCATGTGCTGCTGATAGTGCAAATGCAATCAAGTCTGCATATGCATACCTCTTAGGTGGCTTTGATTCTCTTTTCTTTCTGTCTCTCACCAGCTGGTAATTTCTAAGGTTATCATCACCTTCTGATTCACCTTCTTGTTCAGGCAAATCTATTTCTGGTGCAATCTCAGGCCTTGTCTTTTTGTCAGCTACTGTGCTAGAGCTTGGTAGCTCCACCTCAAGAAAACTCTTCTTGTTACAACCTGACTATCTCTCAATAGTTTGATTTTCAGTGGCTGAGTCTTGAAGCATTTCATGTTCATTAAACACTACATCCCTGCTGATTATTTCCCTTGGTGGCTTCATGTCTATACACCACAACTTGTAACCCTTCACACCAGCAGGATATCCTAAGAGCATACACTTAAAGGCCCTGGGCTCTAATTTCCTTTGTTTGACATGAGCATAGGCAGGGCAGCCAAATATTCTTAATTGAGAATAGTCAGCTGGTTTGCCAGACCATAGTTCATATGAGGTTCTGAAATTGATTCCAGAAGAGGGACTCTTGTTTACTATGAAGCAAGCAGTATCTAGAGCTTCAGCCCATAGACTCATGGGTAGCTTAGAGTGGATCAGCATACACTTAACTTTATCTATTAGGGTTCTGTTCATTCTTTCAGCTAATCCATTTTGCTGTGGTGTATATCTTACTGTTTTATGTCTAACTATCCCATGTTTTGTACAGAAATCATCAAAGTCCTTATTGCAGAACTCTAACCCATTATCTGTTCTCAGTCTTCTCACCTTTCTATTAGTCTGTGTTTCAATTAATATTTTCCAGTTCTTAAACTGATCAAACACTTGGTCTTTGTTCTTCAAACTAAACACCCAAACCATTCTTGAGAAATCATCAATAAGAGATAGAAAGTACCTAGCCCCACCTAGAGAAGCTGTCTGTGCAGGCCCCCACAGATCAGCATGAATGTAGTCCAGAGTTCCCTTTGAATTATGAATACCAGTACTGAATTTCACTCTTGAAGATTTTCCTATGACACAATCTTCACAGAATTTCAAAGGCTTTATCTTATCTACTCCTAGGACTCCCTGTTTTGATAGTTCAACTAAGCCCCTTTCACTCATGTGGCCTAACCTCATATGCCACAGCATGGTTTTATTTATTTTCTGGTTTGAAACAGCAGCATCCCCTGTGACAGCTGATCCATGTAACACATACAGACCATTGTTCATGTTCCCTTTCATTACCACCATTGATCCTTTCAAGACCCTTAAAGTGCCTGACTCAAGTTTAACTAGGCATCCTATCTTATCCAGCATTCCTAAGGAGATAAGGTTTCTTTTAAGATCAGGCACATGTCTAACATCCCTTAGTTCCCTAATCATGCCGTCAAACATTTTCAACCTAATTGAACCTCTACTAACCACTCTACAGTTTGAATCATTACCCATTACTACTATCCCACCATCACAAGTCTCATAGCTTGTGAATAAAGTTTTGTTAGGGCACATGTGGAAGGAACAACCAGAATCTAAAACCCAATTACCTTTTGTTTGAGCATCAGTTGCTATTAGAACTCCAGCTGAGTCATAGCCATCAGATTCTTCAAATTCTGATGCAACAGCAGCATTTCCATTTTTCTCCTTTGCTTTATTTTTCTTGTTTTTAAACTCAGGG
Organism: Citrus medica; assembly: GCA_002013955.2. NCBI lineage: Eukaryota > Viridiplantae > Streptophyta > Magnoliopsida > Sapindales > Rutaceae > Citrus > Citrus medica. The sequence goes on from MKYO02007187.1 coordinate 9,819, forward strand.
CAGTCTTTCTTGAAATGGCCCTCCTAATGACAGTGAAAACATTTCAAGTTCTTTGGCCTGGATTTAGATCTCTTCTTCGTTTTCTTACTTGTCTCTCTATCTTCAGTTCTTCCTCTTGCTGTCAGCCCTTCTCAATCCCTGGTTTCTTTCTTGATTGCAGCCTTGGAACTCAGAGCTTCCTTTACATCTCTCATAGCGAGAGTTTGTCTCCCATACATCAATGTATCTACAAGATTCTCATAGGAACTCGGCAGAGAGCAGAGCAGGATCATGGCTTTGTCCTCATCATCAATTTTCACATTGATATCTTCAAGATCCATGATGATCTTGTTGAAGGCATCAATATGATCAGTAATTGATGATTCTTCTCCCATCTGCAAGGTATAAAGCTTCTTCTTGGTGGCTAGACTTTTAGCCATTGACTTCTTTGTGTATAAGTCTTCAAGCTTCTTCCATAGTCCTGCTGCTGTTTTTTCCCCACCCACCTCTCTGAGTACACCATTCCCAAGACTCAGAATTATTGCACTGTGTGCCCTATCAAGCACCTCAGATAACTCTTCTTGAGTTCTTTTCATTGGTTTCTTGGATGATGACTCATCATCAAGTGCAACATCCAACCTCTGATGCACCAGTAAGGCTCTCATCTTTAGCCTCCATAGGTGGAAATCATTTTTTCTTGTGAACTTCTCCACTTCAAGTTTAGTTGACGCCATTACAGAGACCAAGAAGGTAAAGATAAGCTCTTATACCAATTTGTTGAAGCCAAATCAATCTCTAAGACCAATTTGGAACCCCAAGACCTACTCTATGAATCTTTATCTTTGTTCTTGAATTAATTACTAAACTAAGCTCTGACAAGAAACAAGAAACTAGAAATCAATCAAAGAAAATCAGATCACACACTTTGCACAAAGGATTATAGTGGTTCAGCCAACTTTCAAGCCTACATCCACTGTGGAAACCGAAGCAACCCTTTTACTGATTTTAGAGAACAAGTTACAAATCTGGAGAAAAAATGTAAATGAACAGATATCCTTAATAACAGATACTACTGCCTTTTATACTCTAATCTGACCAACCCGAAAGAACCCCAAGAAACCAGTTCACGCTTCCTGGGTTTCCAGCCAAGAAGACCTCCAGTTGCTTCCCGCGTGAGCTAACGGTAAAAACCACTTCTTGAATTAGATTTTGGGACACTTGTCAAACATCCACGAAACTTCTTGATTGAAACGCTGAGATGACTGCCGTTTGGGTTTGTAACACACGTGACACATCACGTGCAATACTTAACAAATCCAACCGACATATCACTTGTATTAAACATTTGTTCTGAACTCCAATGTTCGACATGTCGTTTATCCTTGCTAACAAACAGACGACGTGTCATACATATCCCTGAGATCAGATTTGAGATCATAGCGAGAGTTTGTCTCCCATACATCAATGTATCTACAAGATTCTCATAGGAACTCGGCAGAGAGCAGAGCAGGATCATGGCTTTGTCCTCATCATCAATTTTCACATTGATATCTTCAAGATCCATGATGATCTTGTTGAAGGCATCAATATGATCAGTAATTGATGATTCTTCTCCCATCTGCAAGGTATAAAGCTTCTTCTTGGTGGCTAGACTTTTAGCCATTGACTTCTTTGTGTATAAGTCTTCAAGCTTCTTCCATAGTCCTGCTGCTGTTTTTTCCCCACCCACCTCTCTGAGTACACCATTCCCAAGACTCAGAATTATTGCACTGTGTGCCCTATCAAGCACCTCAGATAACTCTTCTTGAGTTCTTTTCATTGGTTTCTTGGATGATGACTCATCATCAAGTGCAACATCCAACCTCTGATGCACCAGTAAGGCTCTCATCTTTAGCCTCCATAGGTGGAAATCATTTTTTCTTGTGAACTTCTCCACTTCAAGTTTAGTTGACGCCATTACAGAGACCAAGAAGGTAAAGATAAGCTCTTATACCAATTTGTTGAAGCCAAATCAATCTCTAAGACCAATTTGGAACCCCAAGACCTACTCTATGAATCTTTATCTTTGTTCTTGAATTAATTACTAAACTAAGCTCTGACAAGAAACAAGAAACTAGAAATCAATCAAAGAAAATCAGATCACACACTTTGCACAAAGGATTATAGTGGTTCAGCCAACTTTCAAGCCTACATCCACTGTGGAAACCGAAGCAACCCTTTTACTGATTTTAGAGAACAAGTTACAAATCTGGAGAAAAAATGTAAATGAACAGATATCCTTAATAACAGATACTACTGCCTTTTATACTCTATTCTGACCAACCCGAAAGAACCCCAAGAAACCAGTTCACGCTTCCTGGGTTTCCAGCCAAGAAGACCTCCAGTTGCTTCCCGCGTGAGCTAACGGTAAAAACCACTTCTTGAATTAGATTTTGGGACACTTGTCAAACATCCACGAAACTTCTTGATTGAAACGCTGAGATGACTGTCGTTTGGGTTTGTAACACACGTGACACATCACGTGCAATACTTAACAAATCCAACCGACATATCACTTGTATTAAACATTTGTTCTGAACTCCAATGTTCGACATGTCGTTTATCCTTGCTAACAAACAGACGACGTGTCATACATATCCCTGAGATCAGATTTGAGTTTCATGAATCCAACACCTCTCAATTTCCATAAACTGTAGATGTAACTACATGGTAGTTACCATGTACGGGTCGGATTAGCTCGGCCCATCATGGGTGATCCACCCATCCAACATCTCTCATTCTCACATGATGGGATGACATCGAAACAGCAGAGCAATGAACATGGAAATAATGAATAACCACATATCTTTAATCATACAGGTAGATATATCATGTGACCATAAACATATCCAAAAACTCATTTGGTGAGTCAAAAACATATCTCGATTGCTAACTCAGGCAAAAGTTGTTTCAATTGCAATCGTATGCAAGAGAATTTAAAAATATGTTCATTTTATCCTAGATTTAATTTATTTTAATACTCAAGCATACTAAATCCCATTAGTATGCTAAAATTACACAATCTCTTTATGTATTCACAATTGTAATATCCCAAAGATATTATACAATTGGTCGACCAGTGAATCACATAAAAGAAAAATTAAATCTTTTTATCACACTCATGTTCATCAATTCAGAATAGTCGTTTTCCTAGTCATGTTTCATAGACCGAATAATGTCGACGTTATAGATAACATACTAAAGTAGCAGACACCACTCTGAGATCTAAAAAACATAGTTAATAGTCATAAGGATACCGAGATTGACTTATAAAAAGTTATATGGAACTTACACAACGAGAAAGATGGAAGATTTTTTCATTTTCCATTTTGGTTACCAAGCACACGTGGTATGATACACGTGTTACAGTAAATTCTCCATTTCAGGACTATAGATCTTCGTCTAGTCAATCTTTTATAACAAACACTCTCCTCTAGCGTAAAAAGTAAGATCTCACATCTGGTTTCAATCAAGTCTCCATGATGGTGGGGTATATCATAGTCAGTCTATAATAAAAATCGTGTGAGACCTCTTGATTCTAGTCAAGGCGAAAAAAAACTTGTAGAATAACGCTTTTTATTTGGCTCAAACAAAAACATTGTTTTATTATTCTACTTGTCTCATCTCAGCTTGCTCCTAAAGCAATTGAGGTGACCGCTTGTGTAAGAAAACTAGTCTGGACCTGACGACATACTCTTATATATGTGTAATTATGTCTTTCATGGAATAAATTGAAATAAGAGATACTATTACATTTTCAAACAACTTATGTAATGAAAATGTTTAAAACAAATAAGTACATCTTAATAATAGTAATTTATAATCTATGTAGCCCCAACGATTTAGCATAAGAAGCGAATACATCCCTTATTACAGCTTTGATAAGTGGATCAGTTATCATGCTATGTGTAGATATATATTGTATGACTACTTCTTTCTTTGCCAAAATATCTCTTACAAAATTGTATTTGGCCTAAATGTGCTTTGATTTGGTATGGTATTTAGCATTATTAGAGAAAGAGATAGTAGCTTGATTGTCACAATAGATAGTCACTAGATTATCATTGCTAATATTAATCTCTAAGTTCTCTATAAATCTCTTAAGTCATATAACTTTTTGCACTGTTGCAGAACATGCAATATATTCAGCTTCCACCGTTGATAAAGTCATGCATGTTTGCTTCTTACTACTCCATGTAATTGTTCTTCTATATCCCTTATTACGCTAATCCAGATCACCACCCTAGTCGGCGTCTGAATATCCAACAAGCCGCAAACCACCTCCTTGATAGCATAAACAATAATTTGCAATGCGTTTGAGATATGCTAAAATCTTTTTAACAGCACTCCAATGGTTCTGACCAAGATTAGACTGGTATCTACTTACTAGTCCTACAACATAACTAATATCAGGCATTGTACTCATTATGACACACTTAAGACTTCCAATGGCATTTGCAAAATGAACTCTAGTCATTCTTTCTTTTTCTTGAGGAGTCTTGGGACACATATCAAGACTAAGAGATTGTCCTTTAGCTATAGGGGTATCCTTGTGCTTACAATCAGCCACATTGAATCTTTCAATAATCTTCTTAATGTAAGACTCTTGTGACAGAGCCATAAGTTTCCTTGAACGATCCTTAAAAATTTTTGACCCCTAAGATATAAGTTGCTTCGCCGATATCTTTCTTATCAAAATTTGAATGTAGCCAATCTTTAATAATTTTGACAAACTATTTACTATTTGCTACCAATAATATATCGTCCATATACAAAGTCAATATCGTAAAAATGTCTTTATATCTCTTAATGTACACACAATGGTCTTCTTTAACCATCATAAAGCTAAGAAACTATAGCTTGATAGAATTTAAGGTTCTATTACAGGTGGGCATAGTTTAACTGAACCTATCCAAACCGACCATTTGGATCAGTTTCATTAGTAAAAAAACTAGTTTTGGTTTATTGAATTGCAAATCGACATCTCTCGATTTGGATTTCGGCAAACCGATCCAATCCAGAAAATTAAAAAAGCTTTAAGACATATGATGTGTCAATTTATTATTGGATTATTAATAGAAGAAATATACACTTTCATACACAATAGCATACTTCTTATTATAAAAACAAAAACACAAAAACCTAATAGTCCAACACTCACAGCTGCCTCCACCTCCAGTGCCTCCTATCATTCTCAACTCTCTCAATCTCAATCGCTCATTCTCAAGTCTCATAGTCATAATTTTAAAAAACGGAACAAAAGGGCATGTTTTGATTTTATTTTTCTTGCTACAATTTTATTTTATTTTAGTCAAAAGTTAAAGTGGATTTTGGTATAATTGATGATTATTTATTTGATTAATTGATTCCATAACTAATGTTTTTTAATCTTTATTAACTATAGAAGCTCTCAACATGGAAGATAATTCCAATGTGAATAATATCATAGAAAATGGAGAAATAGTGATGGTTGATTTTCTAGAACCTAAAAGTAAGAAATCTAGAACATGGGGTGGTCGTCTTCATGATAGTGAAAGGGGTTCAAAAGTTTGGCCTCATTATATCAAAGATTAAGTGAATAGGACATGTAAGTGCAAATATTGTGGGAAGTAGTATAAGTGTGATAGTAAGTTTAATGAGACTTTTAATTTGTGGACTCACTTAGGAGAACAATGTGAAAAATATTGGGCTACTTTAGATTATGTGATTCAAGTTAAACTAGCTCGCTTTCGTGATAAGAAAAAAAAATCTAATATGGCAAGTGGTAGTGGCACTGGGAATATTGTGTATGGTATTGGGTTGGGGCTTGCTGGAAAGTTTGATCAGGAGGATTGTTGGAAGAATGTGGCTATGTATTTTATTCTTAACGAGGTTTCATTTAGGAAGGTCCTAGATTTGGCCCTCCTTCTAGGGGAACACTTGTTAGAGATATATATCAACTGTATTTAGTTGAGAATGTAGCATTCAAAAATATTTTTATTGCAAATAAGTATAGAGTATCTATTACCACAAACATTTGGACTTCCATACAAAATTTTAATTATATGTTGTGACAACCCATTGGGTTGATCATAATTAGAAATTGCATAAGAAAATTTTGAATTTTTTTTCCAAATAACAAGCCACAAATGGGACTTAATCGGCAACCTTATTGAAAAATGCTTGCTTGATTGAGGTATAGAAAACGTGATGACTATTATAGTTGATAATGTGAGTGTTAATGATGTTGCTATCAATTATTTGAAAAAAAAAGTTGAAAAATTAGAAAGGGTGATGCAATGATTTTAGATGGAGAATATTCACATTTGTGGTGTTGTGCCCATATTGTTAATATAATTGTGACTGAAGGGCTGAAAGAGATGCATGACTCAATTACTAGCATTTGCAATGCAATTATATATGTGAGGTCTTCTGGTTTGAGGTTGCATGTTGTAGTTTTTCTAATGTTATTGATGTCAATGTGCAAGTGTACACAATAAGTAATATAACGATGAGTATTCAAGATTGTCTTCATAGGTTGTTATAGGAATTGCTACAGCAATTTTATTAGTGCAATTTTTATTCTCAACAAAAATTAAAACAAATTATTAAACTAATGAAATAATAAAAATAAAAACGCAATAAGAAAAATGCAATAAAGTAAAATACCACAGCAAATACAAGGATGTTCCCACGGGGAATGGAGTAGTTGAGCGATTAAACTCACTTAATGGTTTTGACTATTTTTCTAATGTTGGCTCAATTGCTATAGCATTTGCTACAGGACTGGGAAGAATCCTTATGTATCATCAGTTGTCGCATATTGGATGGCTTATATCTAAATGCAACTTAACAGTGACTAAATATTATGCTAACATCATATATAGCATTACACTTTTTAAATTCTAATTACCCTACAAGGTGAATCCCTATATCTAGTTCATCACTAATTTTATATTAAGCATGACCATTTTCAAATCAAGTTAACCCAACTCAGGAAACCCAATCTAAAACCAAGTATTGCTTTGATATGTTCCACTAAAACAAGTCTTTTTTAGGTTCTTTCTTAACTAGTATCACTAAATGGGTGGTCAACCGAAATAGTAAATTGAAATAAGTATTATCAAAACAACATGCTATATCAAACATGCAGCAACACAAAATATTAGTCAATTAACTATCAAGTTTGTTCATTACTTAACCCAAGTAAATTTAGTTCATAATTTGTAATAAAACAAGAAATAAAATAGTTTCAGCCATCAAACAATTCATCATAACGAGATAGAAACAAGAGAACAAAAAATAAGAGTGAGATCCGCTTGATGTTCTTCTCGAATTCCTTAGTTGCAGCCCCCAATTCTCTCTTTATCTTTGTTTTTTCTTGTGTTGTTTATCTATTTTTCTTCTCCAATAACGGCTTCCTTTTCTTTGCGTGTGTGCTCCTTTTATAGCGTAGAATTAGGGCAACTGGAAGCTAAGGACGTGCATCTTCTAATTTAGAAAACTCCAGACCACAAACTTCAAAGTATCTCGCACGAAATCTTCTCTGTCAATGTTCCAGAATTGTTATAACAACGATGCTACAACAACAGTGCTACAGCAATGGCTTTAGCATCTGCACTGTTCCAGACTTGTTTCAATTCTTCTCTAATTAAGTTCTTTCCTTATCTTTACAAGCCTGTTGCAGCAGTATTCCTTTTTTGAAATTTGAGCTTCCGGTCACCTACAATTATGCATATGATTTAAGCACACAATTTATTCTGAATCAAACAAAACTTATTAAAAGTAAACTAAAATGGATGTTTATTCAAAACATTACTAAAATGCAATAAAAAATGACATTTACTCTTTAAGTAATCATTATTTAAGTCTCAAAGTGCCATGATAACTCTCATTTCATATAGTTATCATTATAAATTTAAATCATGTGTTGAGAGAGTGAAAAATGAATATCAAGTGCTTTTAGCATATGATGTGCCCACTAGATGGAATTCTATCTACACTATGTTGTCCAGAGCTATACACTTTCAGAAAGCTTTTGAAAGTCTGGAAGAAGAGGAATATGATGGACCATATATGAGTTTTTTCAATGAGAGGAAAGCATAACATATCAGGCCACCCATAGTAGAAGATTGGAAAAATGCTGCAATATTTACCGAGTTTTTGAAATTTGTGAATAATGTTACAGTTGATTACAGTGCTTTATTATCTGTCATGTCTAACTTGTATTTTAATCATCTTTGCACCATTCAAACCTAGTTGCATTCATTATTGAAAAAAATGAGGTGCTTCTTAGTAAAAAGGCAGAAAAAACGAAAATAAAGTGTGACAAGTTTTGAGGTTCTGTGGACACTATATATCAACTATTGATCATTGTTGTGGCACTTGATCCAAGGTAAAAATCTGTTATTTCATTTGAATTTTTATTTTTTATGATAAAATCAATTGTGATAATTATTTACTCCAATTCATTTCATATCTAAGGTACAAATTGGATTATGTGTCATTTTGCTTTGAAAATTTGCATAATCTTGAGAAAGCGAAAGTGATTACATCAAACATTAAGAAGCTACTTTTAAAGGTGTATTCTTAAACTTTCAAATTAGATTCAGTTATAACAACAGTTACTTTATTTTTTTCTGTAAATGTATTCATATTTACTTAAATTTATTTTCATAGCTATATAAAACCTATTGTCTTGTATAATCTACTTCTGGTGATGGTAGCCAATCTACTAATGATGGTTTGGCAATTGATGTGGGTTTAAGAAGTAAAAGTGGCAAGGACTATGCATTTATTAATACAAAGACTCAATATAAGCAATTAAAAGTGCAGAAAGATTCCATTGATTTGAAAAATGAGGTAGAAAGGTATTTGTTCTAACCTAGCGAGGATGAAACTGATAATTGGTTTCATGTTTTGGGTTGGTGGATTGCAAATAGTTCAAGGTTTGGGACTTTGTCACAAATTGCAAAGGATGTGTTAGAAAAATCATGTATCTACTGTGGCTTTTGAATCTGCTTTTAATACTGGAGGTCGTGTAGTCTATGCATTTCGAAGTTCATTAACCCCTACAATGGTAGAGACTTTGATATATAGTCAACAATGGCTTAAAGCATCTGGTATAGATGAAAAATATATTAGAAAGTTTGATGTAGAAGTATTGTCATCATACTTTAGTGATTTGAAATTATGTACATCTGTGGAGCAAGGTACCTATGCTTTACATATAGTATAATTATATTATTTTCTAAGTTAAGCAATCTAACTAATCATTTTGTCATTTTATGCAGATTTTGACAAATCAACAGTAATTAGGCCATAAGTTTTGACAGACAAGATGCACGATATTTTGATTGTCAAATGTTGTTCAAGTTTATTTTAATTTTGTAAGTTTGTTTTGAATGAACATGTTGAGAACTTCTTTATTAGGATGTATTCTGTTGTGAACTCGTATGGATGTATCTTTGAATTGTTATGTAGATATGAATAATATAAAATAGATATCAATTTGGATTATGGACACAAAAAATAACAAATAATTTAGGTACAACAATATAAAAGAGGTGGGCTTTTAGCTAATAATCTCAAACCAAGAAAAAAATCAATCCGGTCGGTTTGGTTTAAAAAAATTTTAGGTCGATATCATTTTGGATAGGTTTGATAATTTGTCTCAAACTGATCCAATCCAAATTTGCCTACCTCTCAGTTCCATTATCTAGAGAAATGCAATATTTACATCCATATGATGTAATTCAAGGTCTAGATGTGCAACGATGACCAAAATTAATTGTATAGAAGCAAACTTTACCATATGAGAAACTGTTTCTTTATAGTATATTCCCTCCTTTTGAGTATAGCCTTTAGCGACTAATCTTACTTTGTATCTCTCAATTGTCCTGTCCACTTTACGTTTTAAATGGAGAACCCATTTATTTCCGATAGTTTTACGATTAGGTAGAAATTCAAGCAAGTCCCAAACCTGATTAACTTTCATAGATTCTATCTCTTCTTCCATTGCTTTCATCTACAAATCCCTAAGAGACGATGTGAGAGCTTTATTGAAAGAGTTTGGCTTTTTACTATCATGTGAAGTAATCATAAAACGTCTCTCTCAATCTCAAAATGACGACAAGGAATTGACTTACAACTACTCCTCTGAGTCGATTCCCTAATTTGAATCGAAGTGTCTATTGTTTCACTCCCACTCAAAGTAACAATCCCCAGAGGATTCGCACTAATGCCAATATCGACATTAGAAGTGATAACCCCATTTGGATCTTCTAATTCATAAAATTGAAAATCCTTATCAACTTCTTCAATGCTAGAAAATTCATTTTCTAAAAAACTGACATTTGTTGCAACTTTTTCTTGTATTATTAGTATCAATATGCAAGTGTACACAATAAGTAATATAATGATAAATATTCAAGATCGTCTCCACAGGGATTAATGTTATCAGAATTGCTAAACCAATCCCGAACAGTGCAGCTTGTGTTCTAAATTAAGACTAAATAATTAGTGAGACTAAATAACTAATTAAACTATAAAATGTAATAACTAAAAAGGCAATAAATAAAATTTTCATGTCAAACACAAGAATAAAGCCAATGGGAATGGAGTAGTTGAGTGATTAAACTTTCTTAATGATTTTGATTGTTTCTTCTAATCTTTGGCTTAGTTGATACAACATTTGTTACAGCACTGGGTAAAATCATATTGTATCCTCAACTGTCGCATGTTGGATGTCTTATATCCTTATGCAACATAATAGTGACCAATTATTATGCCAACATAAGATATAACATTACACATTTCGGTTCTATTTACCCTACAATGTGAATTTGTATGTCTAATTCATCACTAATTTTGGATTAGGCATGGCCCTTTTGGAATCAAGTAAAACTTAACTCAAGAAACCCAATCTAAAACCAAGTATTACTCTGATATGTTACATTAAAATAAGCCATTTTATAGCTCTTTCTTAGCTTGTATCATTAAATAGGTGGTTAG
>MKYO02007198.1:9150-23456 GCA_002013955.2 Citrus medica
AAAAAAAAAAAATTGTTGAATGAATTACTAGCAGACTGCATTTATTATTTCCTTCATATAAAACTTTGACACCATATACGCATATCAAAATTCTGCAGAACTCCATAGTTTGAGAGTTTAAATTTTGCTCTCATGAGATTTGACCAAATGGGTTTTAAGATTTTATTTGGTTGGCTATCTGATTTCAAATCATCAATAATATAAGGCATTTAAAAATTAATTTGGGTTTTTTCTCAACTAATATAAAATTTTTTTGTACGAAATGCATATAAACCTCATATAAATGCATTTACATTCAACAACAACTTCTGATCTTCTTACGTTTTATTTTTAAAAAAAATTAGAGAAAATGGCAATGGCAGACAATTAAGGAATTACAAGTAATGAAAACTACGTTTTTTGGTCCCCAAATTCGGTTATTAAAATATGGGACGATGAAAAAGGACCATTGATTATTATCATTATCATCATAATTATAATCTTGATTTTGCCACCAAAATTAGGTGGCATTCACCTAATACATTGTTGAGGATTTTCATGTCTAGCGTTTCGTTAAATAGAAACGATTTTCGATCATGACGTGCTTATGTTCTAAATAACAAGTCAGTTGATGTGTCATTCATTGTTGGGATTGTGAAATTATCTCTAAAGAGAAGTTATGTGTAAAAATTATTGAGAAGATAGAGATTTAATTACATGCACTATTAGAAAAATGGTTTTTATTGACATTAAAATATTGTCAGTAATTACTTTTAGTAACACTTGTTAATTGTGTCAATAATTTGACAGTCACAAAATTAATGACACTTGTTTGTGGTCTCACGAATATGATGTTAGTGATTACTATCACTACATTATCACCAATATTATGATACCATAGTGTTAGTAGTTGCTGATATTTTTTTTAGTGTCTATGATTACTGTTACGGTGCTATCACTGATTAATTTATTTAAAAAAATAAAATTTTGAATTGGATCATTGTGTATTGATTTATTGGCAAAATTAAAAGGCACCAAAAAATAACAAAAAAATTATTTATGTTACAAAATCTTTCATTTCATATTTAATATTATTAGTATATATTACAAATTCCAAATAGTTCAACAAACAAGATATGAAATCTCCTACTCTCATAACTAAATAATCTAAATTAAATATATAAAAATTTCTGCTACCCAATCAAATGCCTACTACTTATGGCTCAATTTAACAAATCTAGAAGCTAAATTGAGAAGGATAATTGTCTTTCACTCTTTGAACATAAATAGTGCAATTGCGTTATCACACCAGCAGCTTCTCCATTCAATAGATCTTTTCCATTCAATAGATTGTATGTGTTAGGATACAAGTGAAGTTGAGAAAGAAACACTTCAAACACATTGATCAAATCTGCATATAAATACATGGAAAAGAAAAAAAAATTGGCTGCCAATTCCCAATCATTAGAGAAACAACAATTAATAGAAATCAAATTATTTCGTTAGAAAGAAAAAAATTCTCATAAGCTATTTACAAATAAACTCAGTCATTTCAAAAGAAAATTAGTAAACAAGAAAGTCGTAACTTATTTCATTAAAACTACCTAAGACAGATAGTTTTTTCAACTATAGATATAAATAAGAAAAAAAGATCTAATAAACTTATTTTCTTTTGGTAAAGGTTATATATATAGCAAATTATAGGAGGCAAGGAGTTTTCAATGTAATATCTAGTTTTAGCATAAGCATGTTACTCTATCTATTTATTAAATGATTTTCATGCATAGTTAAAAGCTATCAAAAATGCTCTATTACAAATAAATCACCACTCGTTTCCTCAGTTTATTCATTCCAAAAGATTAGTTAACAAGGCAAATAATTCTCGAACTACAGTTTTCTTAAGCTAGGCATAAAATAACTGTGAATCTTCATATTTATATTAGTCATAATGAAGTTTGCACATAAAATATTTCAATAATTTGAGAGTTCAATCCAAAATTATTACTACTAAAAAAATAATATTTGTAAACTTAGTTAAGCCTTTATAAAGTGAGTATGAGATCTATTATAATACTTAAATCCAATCACCTGAACCATTTAAAGAATATGACCCTAAATTATAATTAAGTATTCATTAGTTTTACTTGAATATAAAACTTTAAGAACATAAAAAAGAATAAAAATATAATAATTATATATTACCACTCACAAGTAATGTTTCTTTAACTTGATTGACATCATCACCCAAAATCACTTTAAACATTTTTCCTAAACCTAAAAAGGAAAAAAAAAGAAAACAAACTTTAAAACATAATTATTATATATTAAGACATGCATATATAACATAATCTTTTACTAGAATATTCATGGAATAATCCATAGTTCTTAAAAATTAATACGCTATACTAAATAGATATTTGATATAGTAAATTAATTTTCAAGCTATTACTCATGTGCTCATCATCCAAAATAATTTCTTGAAAGCGTTCAAAGTTTTAAATTAGGATGTAAAACTCAAATCAACACAAAACAAGAACATAAAACTCAAATCAATTGTAAACCACATAAATTAATAACTTGGCTGATGTTTAAGTTAATTAAATTCAACCAAAAAAAAAAGACTAACCTTTAAGAATAGTCCCAAATATAATGAAAAAAATTTATGCCTTTGGCACTTTATTCTACCATTGCAATTCGATGTGTTGACACATATTCTTTTTTTATTCCTGAAAAGTATTGCAAGTTAGTAGATTTATTGCTAGTTAGATTTAATAGGAAACATTGACAACTTGGATTTAAGATTTTCTTCAATTCAATATTATTCAGAATGTTATCAAACTTACACAATATAGTTAGATATGTCAGTGCATCACATAAAAAATTTCCAAGTCATTTGGACAACTCTACATTAGCTTCTCACATGACAAAACTATATAAGTCAAAACAACATATGAAACTGTAAAAGTAGCAGAAAGGATATCATTCTGATACTTGCCAAATTTTAAGTGGACATATAAGTCAACAATATATTAAAATTTGAGGTTATTCTGATATCGTTAGGCTAGTGTTTGATAGAATCAAATATTAGTGAACAGTTATGTCAAAAGAGGCAGCAGAGATTGAAAAATCATTAAAAATAAATTACAAGTTCAACCAAAATGAAAATTTTCAAATTTGAAGTTTGCATATAGAAGTTTAGTTTATCCGAATTTCAGCTTATTCTGACACTGTTAGGCTATTCGTTTGCAATATCAAACATGGTACATAGGTAATTTCTAATAAAATTGGACAACAACCAACCATATTGAGAAATCAATTGAAAATAAAAAATAAAACCAATTCATTCCAAAATTTCTAGAGTCGAAATGTTCACATTTAAATTTAGTTTCTCAAAATTTCAAATCAATTAATGTCATTTAATCAAGTTTTGAGACAACTAAGTTTACAACAATAGTCTATCAATTCTCAAAATTTCAACATAATTTCACAATACTATTAATCAACTTTTCACCTCAAAATCAAGTTTCCAGCAACTCGAATATCATCAATCCCCATATTTAAAGTAAAATTAGGCATAAAAGCAAACGATAACCTTGCTTTTCACTTTTGAAGTGATTCACAAATCCCTGATTCACCAATTTCATTACCATAACCTTAGTGATCTATAAATATATAAACCACCCAACAAAGAAAATGCAACTTGTGGCCCAATGGTTTAGAATTTAAAATTAAAAAGTTATGACTTAGAGGTCTTTGGTTCGATTACTAGTAGATACAAAATTAAAATATAACTTTCTAAACTACTAATACCTTAGTGTCACAGATATCTAATGTTTAATTTACAGATGCTATAGTATCATCAATTTGTGATACTTATATGTTAAACACGGAAAATGACCCAAATACATGTAACTACTAATACTTTTTAATAAAGTGTCACAAGACAAGTGTCAGAAAAGACTATTTTTTCTAGTAGTGATGGTTTTTAAGGCAATTCATTGAAATATTTTACTACCCACTTAATAAATATCATAAACTTTTTAGGATAAGTTTTGGGGGTAAATATTCGTTTATCCCCTATATTTTGAGTTAACTATTTGTTTAATCCTTATATTTTAAAAAACAAATCAAGATATCTCTATTATTAAATATGTTACACTCTTACTCTTACTTTTTCTTTATTTTCACAATAACACCCTTGTAATAATATTCTTGAGAATATTAATAAAAAATAATTTATCAAATTTATCTTAAAAGTAATACAAAAATTTACACAAATTTTTATATTATTATTTTTACTTTTAGGAACAGTTTGGTAAATTAATTTTTTATAAAATAATTATTAGTAAGATTATCGCATAGGTGCAAAAAAAGTACTAGTTTTTTCACATTGATATTTATTGATTAATCTATTAATAAATAATTATTGGGTAATTTACTATAAATTAATTAATGTCAAGAATTTTTTAAAAGAGTATTATTGTAAAAGAAAAAAAAGTAAGGGTAAGAATATAATATATTTAATTGCAGTGGTGTTTTGAGGTATTTTATAAAATATGGAGACTAAATAATCAAATATCATAATTAAAGAAGCATTTACCCTAAGTTTTGGTATCACCAACCTTACCCTTGTATGACAATATATAAGAAATATAAATTAATTAAATAAATGTAAAATGAATTAATAAATCAATAAAGGACTATTGATATATGTTTTAAATGGAAATAGTTCTACTATCTCAAAAAATTTATGTGAAATTACACACGACTTAATTGTAGGAAATGTTTTGAAACATTTATTTTTTAAAAGCAATCATAGTGGACAGTCGAAAGAACTTTTAGGACGAAAAAAGAAATTAACGACAATTTAATTATTTATTTTAAATTTTAAGTGGGTTCTGGGCTTTGGGGGAAACTGTTGAATTCAAACAGTTGTACTTGGGCCGAATTCTAACGACAGCCCTTGGCCACGAAACGATAATGCCCGGCGAACTGCTGCCAAGTGTCAACTGTGAGCTTCAAAGTGGCTTCATTAAATTTTCTTGATACCTCTTAAACTATTTGTTATTTATTTATTTTAAAATTTTTTCCGCCAATACTGCTTATCTCTCTCTCTTAAATGTATTTTTCTCTTCAAAGCAATAAAAACGCAGAACTGGTTTCAAATTTTATTTCGTTAATTAAATATTGTTGTTATTTTCAAGCAATGGAACTGCTGCATGCTCTGTAGACAGTACTCCCAACCGGGGCTTAAAGAGCCAATACAATTTTTAATTTTTGATTGGCAAATAGACTCCATCAAATTTTAAAACCTCTATCGAACCTGTTGATGGAATTATTCTAAATATATGCAAAGAATGGACATGGCATGATTCGTGAATGCACAAATATTTCATGAAAAAAAAAGAAGAATGTTCAGTTTGTGTAAAATTATTTGCTGTCGTAATGTCTTATGAAAACAAGCCATGTTCGTGTCCACCCAGTCTCGATCCAACCCTACATATACGTGGAATAACACTCATGCATTTATGACTTATTTTTAACTTAAATTTTCGGACTTAGATAAATTTAATCTAAATATATGTAAATAATTGACATGATTTATGAATGCACAAATATTTTTATTGGCAATGAATGTCTAATTTGTGTAAAATTATTTGCTAGCTGTGCCACTATTAGCAATTCAACCCCAGCACGACGCAGAGAGTGGCTTGTGTCGTGTTAATATTGTGTAACTACATTAGTTATCAGATTTTGACATCGCAATGGCTAATGAAAAGAAGCTATGTCTATGTTCATCCAATCTCGACCCAACCCTACATATGCATGGGACAAGACACGCAATTATGACTTATTTTTAACTTAAATTTTAGACCTTAATTAAAGTGTTTCCTTGGAAAATTTAGGTGTAGTAATTTGGGGAATGAGGACAACTTTTCAATATTCTAGTAAGTTTATGTTAATTGAAAAAAAAAGAAAAAAAATACAAATAACTAATGGAATTATACAAATCCGTTACACGGTCGAAGTAATGGCTATGCTAATGATATGTGGATCATGCAACTACGTTCTGGATCATCCAATTTAATGTGAGCATGTATGTTAAGATTAATTTGTTATATTAGAAATGTCTTCAGTACTAATATAGCCTCTTATTCAGCATATATCTACTTAAAATTAAATGCATTTGAATTCAGTGCTAAAGCTCAAGTTATCTTTTCTGGTTTCAGGCTTCTAAGTCACTAAGGAAGAAACAAAAAAAGTTCGAAGTCCATCAATTCCAAAAATACGATTCTAGATAATTCTGAATCCTCAAGATTTATAACATAATTATATTTTCTTAATTAGTTTCTTTATTTAAGTTTCTAGATTAATATTTTAACGAGGGTCTCATATTTCATTTGGTTTCATTTTTGTAATTTTCCATTTGATCCAGACTCTTATAAGTTGAATTAATCAAATTAAATTTCTTCTTTCTATCTCCGAATATTCATTCACTCCAAACATCTGATTCTATTTTGATTTTTTGAAATTGGGATCGATTTTTGTTTCCTAGCCATTCAATAATCTCTTTGTAATTTTTCTAAATTTCTATACCATTCAAAATCTTGAATAAGTGATCTCCTAAAATATATATAAAAAAATACATATTTAATATATTACAAGATAAAATATATTACATTAGAGTGTATATTTTTTCTTATTTTAATAATGTCTATTTGAAGTTCCAACTTCTTACTACCAATGTTAGAGAAAAACCATCCCTTTCATTGTACTTTCAAATAGAGCGAGCGAAATCTAGAACTTATTCTACATCTCTAATTTCTTGAAGCTATGAACCGCATCTAATTCCTAGGACAATAGTCAAATTTATAAGAAGTACTTCTGCTCTTTTAATTAATTTCTAGATAAACTCGATGTGCATGCAGCAGTTTTACCAGCAGTATGTACTTCTGATTTTGCATGCATTCAAGAATTCTTGAATTAGGTGCATGCATTAAATAAATCTAACCGTCCATCCCCACCCTCCATCTAACAGCCCCACGTATATTGTCAGCCCCTTTTCTTTGCCGTTCCTTTATATTTCATATGTTCAGACGCTTCACAGTTTAATTTGGTTAAAAAAAAAAAAAAAAAAAAAAAATTCCCAGTGCTACTTTGAGCAGTTGGTTTAATTTTAGCCCATAGAATTTTTCACTAGTTTTCTTCTTCTGCACACCAGCCTTAATTAAAGCTCCTCACCAGTAATTTCATGCACTTCTCATTTTTATATCACCTCCTCACTTTCTCTCTCTCTTCACATCATAAAATCTTCCTCTAGCTCTTCTCTAGCATCAACTCTTTTCACCTCATCTATCGTCATCATCAATGGCAGTGGCGATTCATCTCTTCTTCACTTTCCTAGCTTTTCTTCTTTCAGGGTTAATTTTCTTTCTAGCTTCCCGGAAAACAAAATCAAAACGTCCGAATCTTCCTCCAGGCCCTCCGGGCTGGCCAGTTGTTGGCAATCTCTTCCAAGTAGCTCGCTCCGGCAAGCCTTTCTTCAAATACGTCGATGATCTTCTCCTAATATACGGTCCGATTTTCACCCTCAGGATGGGAACAAGAACCATGATCATCCTGAGCGACGCCAAGCTAGTCCACGAAGCCCTCATCGAAAAGGGTAGTCTCTTCGCCACTCGCCCTAGAGAAAACCCTACCAGAACCATCTTCAGCTGCAACAAGTTCACCGTCAACGCCGCCCTTTACGGGCCCGTCTGGCGGTCCCTGCGAAGAAACATGGTGCAGAACATGCTCAGTTCAAGCAGAATTAGGGAGTTCCGTCAAGTCAGAAACAAGGCAATGTATAAATTAATCAACAGGCTCAAAGCTGAAGCCGAAGCTACCAACGGAATCGTTTGGGTGCTTAAAAACGCCCGTTTCGCCGTGTTCTGTATCCTACTAGCTATGTGTTTTGGGATTGACATGGATGAGAAGACGATTGAGAAAATGGATCAAGTGATGAAGAGTGTGTTGATTGTTTTGGATCCGAGAATCGACGATTATTTGCCAATTTTGAGTCCCTTTTTTTCCAAGCAAAGGAAGAGAGCACGGGAAGTGAGGAAAGAGCAAGTTGATTTTATGGTACCCTTTATTGAATTGCGGAGAAAAATGCTTCAGAATCCAGGATCTGACAAAACGGCAATGTCGTTTTCGTACTTGGACACTCTATTTGACCTGAAAATTGAAGGGAGAACATCAGGGCCGTCCAATGAAGAGCTAGTCACGCTCTGCTCGGAGTTTCTCAACGGTGGGACCGACACGACGGCTACGGCGGTAGAGTGGGGGATAGCGCAGCTGATTGCTAACCCTGGTGTTCAGGAAAAAGTCTATGATGAGATTAAACGGACGGTTGGAGATGATCCTGATCGAAAAGTTGACGAGAAGGATGTTGAAAAAATGCCTTATTTACAAGCCGTGGTGAAAGAATTGTTACGTAAACACCCACCGACTTACTTCTCTTTAACCCATGCAGTAACTGAGGCTACTACACTAGCTGGCTATGATATACCAACTGATGCCAATGTTGAGATTTTCTTGCCCGGAATTGGGGACGATCCGAAATTGTGGGCCCACCCGGAGAGGTTCGATCCGGAAAGGTTCGTCTCCGGCAGGGAAGACGCGGATATCACCGGCGTCACGGGGGTTAAAATGATGCCGTTTGGTGTTGGGAGGAGGATTTGTCCCGGTTTGGGCATGGCAACGGTTCATGTGCACCTAATGATAGCAAGAATGGTACAAGAATTTGAATGGGGTGCTTATCCACCAAAGAGCAAGTTGGATTTTACAGGCAAATTGGAATTCACTGTGGTGATGAAGGATGCTCTTCGAGCTTTGATCAAACCAAGGGCTTGATTCGATTCAATTCAATTGAGGTGATGATACGTTAATTTATTTTTATCATTTTTCATTAAACAATGTATAGGGTTTAATTTGTGTGCCTTTTCATATTATTTTCTTTTAAAAATGGCTTTTGGGTTCTTTTAATTATTTTTATTTTCTCTGTTGCCAATATCATGGGTTGGGCAATGAATTTCATGTTAATGGAACTGCAATTTAAGCAATTTCGTTCTTAAATTTTCAAAATTGATTATTTTCCTCTACCCATGGTACAATTAAGCATGTGATGTGACTACGCATGGTACTTGTTAGGGTGCAGTACGTGCATTTTAGAGTACTATAATTCACAACATGAGTATTGTTAAATAATTTAAAAAATAATAAAAATCAATTAAATTTAATCATTTAATAGTGATCGGTCCTAAGACTATAGGGTACTGTAATCTTAGAGTACATCGGATCATACACTTACATATGAATGTAATGTAGATATTTTAGTGTTTCTTTAAAAAAAAATTTAAAAAAAAAATTACGATTGTGACTTTGTTTAGATGGGCGGTGCTGCTGCCTGATGGGTGGCCTTTAATCGCGCATAACAACAAGAAGACATAAGGTCTATATTTTTCAGTGATTTAATCTACAGGACATCTTTTTTTTTTATACATTTTCTGGAGTTAAGTTTTTAACTCACCAAGATTTTGCAGCAATAAATAATCTTTGAGAAAAGGACAAACGTCGGATTCATAAATTTAATTTTGGAGTATATCAGAAACTCGGAATCGTACTTGGAATGGATTCAATTTCAGAAGCCAAATTTTGCTAAGTAATAATTTATATGCGATTCTTTGAAATACAGTGCAGCCCTTTTCTTTAGTGTATGATTCCTTGATAATTCTGCTTCATTCCAAATGAAAAATTAATAAAAGAATGTAACATAGTATTAATCCATCAAAATTTCCATTATTTCTATTTTAACAGTTAAAAAATGTCAATAGAAATTTAACTTGATAAAATGTGATAAAATTTTGGGGGTACGGTCTACCGTTGCTTATCTTTCAATTGGGTGGTATATCACGAAAAGTTTTGTAGTAATTAGAAATGATCAATGAAATGCACGTATCAACAACATTATTCAAGTAAACTGTGTCAAATATTAAGTGCAATGGCATTCAATAATGAAGTGCTTAAATTATTGTAGACAGCAAACTTTTGGCTTTATTGTAAAATATTAAATTAATAAAATAGACGTTGGAGAAATAGGGAGTGAGAAGTCACCATTGAGTTAACGCCCTAACGCTATTTTATGGCAGATATTTAAAAGTGAAGCTTGTATTCACATTTCCAACTACTTCCTTTATTATCCTAATCTTTGTGTTTGGTGGGACAAATTTATTGGTCTCTCTCTTTATATTTGTTTGTTTTAAAGAGGCTTATTTGATCAAACTAGTTGAAATTAACGTTGATAAGTAGTGCTTAAAAAAAAAAAGATGTATAAAGTAAAAAGTTTAAGTCCTTGTATCAAATGAAAGTTCATACATGTAATTCTTTAATAATTTATGTAGTTTATAACATAAAAAAATGAAATTGAGAGCGTCGAATAATAGTGAAGAAATTATAAATATATAGATCTTTTTTGGGAACATAGACAGATTTAAAAACTTAATTTATTGGTAAATAAAATTTAGTAATTTATAAATTGGACCTCAATATCAGTATATCTACAATTTAATTTTTAAACCACAACATTTCTTGATAATTGGAAAGAGACTCGGTCACCCTGTAGGGTTTGTCGGCACTGAAAGGTTTTGTTAGAATTACGATATAAATTTTTCCGCTTTGTTTTTATTTTTATTTTTATTACGATGATACGTGTTGTATCATAGTACCTACAAGGTTTACTGGACCTACACTCGCTAACATCATATTTTATGTGCTCGATTAAAATAGTCGATTTTTATGTGGGCACTCTCATGCGGACACGCTCGTGAATTGAGTTATTTCTTAATGAAATAAAATTGTGCAACTTAAGAGAGTCAAAAATATTTTTTTTAAACCTCATGGTTTAAAGAGCATGAAAAATATTAAGGTACCCGCACTAGGAAAAAACTTATATATATATATATATATAATCATTTTTAGGTGTGGCTGCCCTCTTTTCTTTTTTAATTGTGGATATACTGTTAAGCTGTGTAGTTTAATAACATTAAAATTTGACTCCATTAAACCATATATGATACAACTCAAAAGCGTGTCTACATGAAAAAATATATCTTTAGTGCGAGCGCTCTCATTTTTTTATGCGGACAAGCTTTTAAACTGTGGGTGTTTAAGAAAGTTAATTTTTAACTTTCGTAAACTGCACAGTTTAAGAGGATGTCCACATAAAAAAAAAATGCATCCACATATATATATGAATAATTTTTATAAGGATATTTTATATAGGAATAATTTTTATATAGTTATACAAAATCATGGTTTTAGTTTGGTTAAGTTATAAATAAGACTAAAACCTATATTGTAATAAATTATAGTTTTTCTACATCGTGTTTTAAGAACTTGCCTCCACATAATAATAAATATCTATAGATTTTAGAAAATAAATTCCATGTTACATTGAAAGTTTAAGATAGGACAAAATATTTTTTTAAGTTTGCCTGGGATAATTATCTATTCTTTGGAGTTATTAGCAACTTATTATATAACGTTTATAGAATTTACATTGAGAGAAAAACATTAAAGAGAATGTAAGTATTTAAACTTTTAAGATGACTTTGCATATTTGTAATTGTATAAGATTAATGTAGTGCGTACTTCATTTTTATATCACCTGGATTAAAAATAATTAAGTTAAACTAATAATTTTAATAATCACACCTCTATTAAATTAAAACCTTCTTATAGTAATAAATATAGTTAGTCCCAACATTATAACTTTAGAGATGATTTACTGTAATTTGTATTTTAAGCAGTGTGTCATCAATTAGTGGCGGATCTAGAAAAATAATTTACCGGGGACTAAATTAGATAATAGTAAAATATAAAAAAACTAAAATTTTGAATATATAAAATATTTGCTAATACATTTATAATTAGTCTCTACGCATTTTTATATTTTAAAAATGTTATGCAATAGACTCATTATCAATATTATTAAATTTATTGTTTCTTATATAAACAACCAAACTATCACNTGTATAAGATTAATGTAGTGCGTACTTCATTTTTATATCACCTGGATTAAAAATAATTAAGTTAAACTAATAATTTTAATAATCACACCTCTATTAAATTAAAACCTTCTTATAGTAATAAATATAGTTAGTCCCAACATTATAACTTTAGAGATGATTTACTGTAATTTGTATTTTAAGCAGTGTGTCATCAATTAGTGGCGGATCTAGAAAAATAATTTACCGGGGACTAAATTAGATAATAGTAAAATATAAAAAAACTAAAATTTTGAATATATAAAATATTTGCTAATACATTTATAATTAGTCTCTACGCATTTTTATATTTTAAAAATGTTATGCAATAGACTCATTATCAATATTATTAAATTTATTGTTATCTATATAAACAACCAAACTATCACTTATCCCATCCGATTTCAAAGATGATTCTTCATGAGTTTTATTACTGAAAACGTCCGTTCTACCATTATTATATAAACTAGAAGAATTAACCATATTTTTGAGAATGGAAAATATTTTGGGTGGTGGGCTATCATTATTTTTAATTAAAATTTAGGTTTTATATTTCTTAAAAGTTAAAGTTTAAATTTTATGGGGGTTTATATTTTATATTGACTATTTTAATAAATTTAATGGAGATTAATTAAAAAATTAAAATATTTTTCTCTTTTATTTTGAAATTTTTTTTTTGGCCAGTGGGGACTTGAGCCCCCACTGGTCATGTGCTGCATCTGTCCCTGCCACCAATTATCGCTTTTGATAAGTCAAGTGTTATGTGACTTCATCATTCAACATTAATAATTTAATATGGTATCTTATACCACCAATTATTAAATGACACATAAAAAATAAGATGATGTAGGGTGTTATTTTAGAATTTTTTTATTTAGTTATTTTTTATATTTTCAATTTTTAATTAAAGTCAATTGTAGTATGTGTTTTAGTCTTTATTTCTATTATTATTGTGACTTAGTTTCTTTTTTTAAATTAACTTAGGGAAGTAGCTATTATAAATAGGGAGATTATGTTTTTGTTTTCATAATTTCAACTTTAATTGTTTAATAAAGCCCCCTTTATAATTCTCTTGAGATTATCTATCAAAATCTCTATTGTCAAATTGTTTAGATTAAAGTATCATCTAATCTCACATTTAAAGTATTATCAAAATCTCATCGAATCCTTAGGACTAGAATGATATCTAAGCACACTCTAATGAAAGCGTAACCTAATCGTATTGGCTTAGTTTGATATTAGAGTAATATCTAGTGTTTTTTCTATGTTATAAATTTGATTATACTACCTCACTCTATTAGTTCGTATCAAAATAGTTCTGTACCGATCACAAAACTTTCCTATCAAATCCATCACTAGAAATGAAAAAAAAAATAGAAAACCCTAAAATTGAAAAACATGGCCACAACAAGCCCCCACCACTGCCCCACTATTCGGCGACCATCACCCCTAGCTACTGCAACCATCAAACTCATGAACCATAGCCGATCAGACTCCAGCCATCGTCGTAAAAAGTTGCCGCCATGCAAAAACACCCAAACTTGCGAGCCACCACCCTAAAATCCACCACTTACAGCCTTCCTCACAGTTGGTCGTGCATATCATCAAACTTCCCTCTACTTCACATCCAATCCCAACCACCAATGGGTCTGATTAGCCGCTGTAAGGTCACTATAAAGCCACCATACAAAACCCTCAAAACCTACGAGTTTCACCTCTTTGATCCACTTCCACTGCCATGAATCCAATCCACAACCACCTTCGTGATTTTCACCACTATATCTACTAGACCCGACTATCACCTCGCCAAACCACAATCACCAACCACCAGCCACACTAAACTCAAGAGTTGAGCCTTATTTATGATTTTGCCATTGATTTTATTCTTAATTTGAAGGAAAAAAATGATAAAGATAAAGTATTAGGGTTCATATTGTCTCATTAAGTTTTGAAGATATCCCAAATTTTGATGGTAAATCCTGATGATATTTTTTATTATATTTGCATGGTGGATGATTTTTTCAAATTGTTCTATTGAAAGTTGCTATCTCTCATGCATCATTTAAATTGATAGGTGATGCTTTTATATTTGTGGGAACCACTATAAGAATAAAGGATTCGACAAAGGCAAAATAAACTGAAAGAATGGTTTGATATAAGACAATTGATGGAAGACCATTTTGTTCATTATGATGAGTGTCGAACCATTTCTTTTTACACCGATATGAATGTAGAAGATAA